>JABSTQ010009255.1:0-256042 GCA_013358835.2 Ixodes persulcatus | reverse complement strand
AGCACACACACAAAATAACCATAAAGATCAAGAGCCCCATTTCAAGTGCACAAATGGAACGAAAATCAAATAAATTATATTATTGCACTACGCTTACCTGCAGTAAACAGTGTTAAGAACTGTCACGAGATGCGTCCAAAGTAGCAGGCATCCAGTACCCTCGACGAAATCACCCTGCAACGTTGCCGCAGGACGAAAGAAATATATTCAATCAACTTCAAATAGTGCAAACTTGAGCCATATCTAACTCGCCTACTGAATGATTACTTTTAAAAAAACCTGATCACACCAAAAAAAAAAAAAAGCCAAGACAACCTATAATTGCTAGTCTCTCTGCCGGCAACAACTTAATGACCTTATTCCGTAATAGACTACTTTTAATGTTTGCGAAGCGCGCGAATAATTTCTAACTGCCGAATGTCGAACTTCGGCAAATATGTAAATATTCTTGCCGAAGTAATTTGCCAGATTAAAATTGAATGTATGTCTTATTTAGACATGAGAAGAAACAGCACAAAGGACGAAAACGGCCACAAAAAAGCAAAAAACAACACCAAAAAAGACACACTCAAGCGCCTTGTGTGTCTTGCTCTAATTCATTTAATCGAAGTATACCCTCAATTTTCTCTCGGAAATGAACGAACAGCACACACAAAAATCAACATAAAAATCAAGAGCCCCATTTCAAGTGCACAACTGGAACAAGAAATCAAATAAAATATCGGACTCCGCTTACCTGCAGTACGCAGTGTTAAGAACTGTCACGAGATGAGTCCAAGGTAGCAGGCATCCAGTACTATTGGAAACAATATGAGCGTGAACGCGCCTCCGCGTGTCGCCGCTACTTGAGGCGCCGCCCTGCGGCGCCGTTGTGAAGTTTTGCGCATGCGTGTAAAACTCCTGGCGCTGTTCTCGCTTTGACTTTTAACCCCCGTCTGTCGTCTGCTATGCGCGCGCTGGCGACCGCTCGCGCTGTCGTCTGCTATGCGACTCGTGTATTTCTGTCGCAACTCAGTCAAACGACTTAACATGATCAGAGTTTCCTGTCGATAACGCAATGCCCACATTTGATACGTGATAAGTAGCTGGCTTCTTCGTTGGGTCGAGGACTCGAGATACAGCGATAACACTGCAATAGATTCATGACAAAATATCTGCGAAGCTTAGCGTTCAACTACGGGGAGCTCGGAAAATATTCAGTTGAGTGAAAGGGGCTAGAGCTCCTGACGACGAACGGGTCAACATAATGGAGCTGTCCCCGTGTTTCCAAGCTTCTTGTGTCCAGAAAGGATACAGTATGAGCACTCTACTAATAAGCCTGTAGAGCCCATGGCCGACGGCATAACAGGATGTTTTCACGTGTTTAGGGCCACGTGTTCAAAGAATAAAAGCATTGTGGTTTACAGAAGACTTTCGTGCAAATGAACAGAAATTAACGCGGTCCAGCGCAAACACAATTCGCGTAGGAAGCGCGGGTGTCCGTCGGAGCACGCAATGTTGGCGGCAGACGACAACACGAGCGGCCGCCAGCGCACACAGGAGTCGCATAGCTGACGACAGCACGAGCGGCCGCCAGCGCGCGCATAGCATGACAGACGGGGTTTAACAGCCAAAGCGAGAACAGCGACAGGATTTTACACGCATGCGCAAACTTCACAACGGCACCGAAGGGTGGCGCCTCAGGTAGCAGCGACACGCGGAGGCGCGTTCACGCTCATATTGTTTGCGATAGTACCCCCGACGAAATCACCCTACAATGTTGCCGCAGGACGAAAGAAATATATTCAATCAACTTCAAATAATGCAAACTTGAGTTATATCTAACGGCCTACTGAATGATCAGAGTTTTAGAAATCCCTGATCACACGCAAAGAAAAGCCAAGACAATATAATTGCTAGCCCGCTGCCTGTAACAACTTCATGACTTTATTCCGTAATATAATACTATCATGTTTTGCGAAGCGCACGAATAATTAGCTCAGACATTTATATTCGGTATTTCAAGGTAACGTGACATTTTACCAAACTATTTATTAAACCTCGTCAAATTAAAAAATTAAAAAAAAAACAAAAAAAAAACGTTGATATTAGAAATCAGTGTTTAACACTGATTTTTACAAATATCACCGACGTTGAGAATAATCGCGCCGGTTGGCCGGTGCCGCCAATGAATGCCTGATCGACTACTGCTCTGCGGGTAAAAAACAAAATAAACAAAAAAACAACCTCTTATGAGATTTTCAAATATCTGATCAGATCCTCATTTAACGTCCGACGCGACACACCAACGGCCCCCAAAAAGAGAACCTCCTACCCCCTCACGCCTTAAACGTAGGCGACACCCTATTCAAAAGGCGTCTTGCCGCCCGGCTCACCGAACCGCCGCTCTCCCCCTTCGTCCACCCGCACACACATACACCGGAAAAGCTGCTGGCTAAGCCAGTGGTTAGCGTATGTCAACCTTCTAAATGTGCGCTAGTGCAAGCGACAGTCATTCCTGTTCTTGCTCTTTATGAACTTCGATGGTCTAAACCGGTCTGCGTTCGCGCCACACACATATTTTATTGAACGCTCGACGCCTTCAAACGTGCCAACATGTCCGCCAACCCTTTGTCTAAGAAGACGGGGGTCGCCTTCCCGGCGGCATAACCGACGCCAACTGCCGACCGCGCAGAACATTTCCTTACCTGCATACGGTGCACACGACTTGGATCTCGACTGAAGTCAATGCAGCGCTCTCGGTGACCTCGTAAGAAGAGACTGAACCGAACAGAACAATAAGAACGTTCCTGCACCGGGACGCCTCCGTCGACGTTAGAGAAGAAACACGTTATGCCGTCATGACCGGGCGCGTCGGCGGCGGGGCGCGGACACTCTTCGGCCGGGCAGCGCTCCCTCCCACGCATGCGCGAATAATCACGTGTCATACGAGGAGACCAATTAGCGAACTCGTTTGCCCTTTCCACAGCCAATCGCAGCGCCCAGGCTTTGGCAGTGCAAACAGGTGCACCCTCTGGGAGGTAATACATGCCGCCTTGGTGCCCCTTCGCGGCGAACTTCACCTGGTAGCACCGCATTCTCGTGGTGTTGCTGCGCTTGAGGAGGTAACAAGCTTAGCGCTTTACCCCTGGGCGGGAGGAGGGTGGTAAAGGCGGTCTGTTACCTCCTTTTGGTACCCTTTTTTCTAAGAGTGTAGGGAGCCTATACATGACACTCTATCCGGAATAAAACACCAGCGCTACCTGTTAGGTTTTATACGAGCGCCTCACCTGGAGTTCGGCTATGTTTTCCACTACTCCTATTCTAAAATGGTCAGATTGCGGCGAGCTGTGTAAGTTGACATGATTGTAAAACCTGAGACTGGTGCAGAAAGAGACTTTCTGATGTGTTCTCTTTCTGCCCCCTCTCAGGTTTTTACAATCATGTTCAAGGTCCTATTCTAGTTACTGTACGGGGGGTCGCAAGTATCGGCCACCTCCTTAAATCGACCCCAAATTCGTTTTCTTAACCTATCGATCGCGCTATGATTTTGTGCAGCGTTGCCCACAGATGGTGCATTTTACAGCAGAGCTGTTGAAGGGCTATACTCCGTTTCACCTTGTTGTACCGCAGACAAGTCTAGAAGCGCGAGCTCATGGCGTTGGGAGCTACTCTTAACGCACGAGAGCTTGTGCCGCCGAGATGTGCCCTAGAGCAAGGAGCTCGCGCTTGTAGCCTTTCCCTGCGGTACATCATAAGGTGAAACAGAGTATAGTTTCCCCAGTATCGTGTCCCCGCAAAGAAATGAAAACACCGAACACTGGACACCTACCCCCATCTATGAGCGACGGCGGCAAGCCACGTACTTGGATGCCGCCGCCACTCATAAATGACGGCAGCCTTTCCACTCTGGCTTGCCGACTTGCGTCCGGCCATTACTTTCCATTGTACAGCTCCGCTGGTCTTCCTTCTTCACCAGAGTGTAAAGGCTGAAGGTTTTGTTTGTAAAATTTGCAAAGAGCGAACTTACCTGAGAAAAAAGTTAAGAAAGAAAAAGTCTTAGCTCCTATGGAAACGCAGCGAAGCCGCCGGTCTTCAAACAATACGGCGCCGTTTCGCACGGTAGACAAGAGATGGCGCAAGCGGTCGCGACGCCAACTGCCGTCCAACGAACGAGCATATGGCACCGAGAGAAGATCGTTTCGACTCAAAGCGGCACGCGTTCCGCATGCGACGACGGTCGCAGAACCAAAAACAGGCGCGGTAACAATAAGGGACTGCAAAGCAGACGACATAAGTACCCCGAAAAAAGAACAGTCAAAATAGCCCGACAAACCATTTTTTAATCGATTATGTGTCCACTCAATGTGTTTTGTTAGTAAGAATAATAAAATAATGCATTGGCAACTGATATCAAAAAATCTCACGCCGATTTTGCGTCGAAACGATCGTCTGCTAAAGACGCCGGCTCTTGGCGCCGTATGCTCGTTTGTTGGCCGCAGTTGGCGTCGCGACCGCTTGCGCCAAATCTCTTGTCTCCCATGTGAAACGGCGGCCTATTGTTTGAAGACCGGTGGCTTCGCTGCGTTTCCATAGGAGCTAAGCCTTTTTCTTTCTTTACTTTTTCCTCAGGTAAATTCGCTCTTTGCAAATTTTACAAAAAAAAATACACCATCTGTGGGCAATGCTGCACAAAAGTGATGCGCGATAGGTCAAAAAACCGAGTTTGGCGGTCGATTTCAAGAGCCCAGCCGCTACTTCGGACACCCGGTACTTTGGGCGTGACTGAATTGTATGCCCACGTGCCGGTGCCTCTGCCTTCTTGCTTCATCTTCTTTTTCTTCACGCAATACATTTCAGTTGTGAGTACACCCTTCTCTTCCGTTCTCTTCTTACCTAGTCTGTCTTGCCTATTTGTGCGCGGTCTATCATTTTGTTTAAGGCATACCAACTAGCCCAGCTTACTACCTTATTATTTCGGGTTGAATTCACGGATGCTTGTGGTCATCAGATTTATTTTTTTTTTGTTCCAAAATGAACGCGGGAAAACCGTCAAGTTGTACGGACCACCTATGGACTACTTTCAGTGTGTCTTCAAGTTCAAACGGCCACCTGATCGTTTGAACTGTCGTCTGCTCTTTCAGACGACACCGGCCCGTACACCAAACATTGGACCGGTAATTGAGATAAAAAGTAAGTCCAGGCCTCAAAAGACTTTTAAGCTTCCAGGTTAGATGGGGTAAGCATGGTCGATGTAGACAGTAGATACAAGGAGGTGTTCATCATTGTTAATGATGGCCATCATCAAGTTGTTATTCTTGATTCACTTGGTCCGATCCTCGTTGCGAATTTCAGTAACGACGTCGACCATCTCAGCTAGGGTTCACACTTCTTTTTTTTTTTTTTTTTTGCAGCCCCAGCGACGTCGGGACTGAAAGTTGCAATCAGAATCTCATCATGCGAATCCGGCTTTAGCGTCCATTCTGCGGCGTCCACGCGAAATGAATCACCGCCTGTCACATTATTTATACGCGAAGTTTTGCGGTGCAACCCGAGCCTCGGTAGTTTCGCTGAGGCCACTCAAGTAATCAGACACTGCCAGGAAAACGTAGAATTAATAATTAAAACGCGAAAAAGATCACGGGGACTCATACCGACGCCGATAACATCGCATTTCAATCGTTTGTTTATGAACGGCGGCGAGCTTCTTCCCTACACCCCATCGCACATGCGCGGCGCCGGTGGTGTCCGCTAGAGGCTCTCCACTTTGCTTATAAACATAATTAGGGCTGCCGCTTTTGCTCCCGCCTAACTTGCATTCTCTCTCTATTTCAACGTCTATCTCTCTCTTTGTCTACCTCTCATCGTATCTTTATCTAAACATAAAGTAGCCAGAAGATAGTTCTAAATTTCTCCACTTTTTCCATAGTTATTTTGTGACCGCGTGTATTTTTTTTTCTTTTTATTCTCCGTTCTTAAATGTTTAATTTATATCACTATACCCAACCACCGGGCATTTTTGCTTAAAAATCGATGTAGAAATTTTGAGTTCGAATATTTCGAAGACGGGTCAAAGATTTAGTACCGCAACCAAAGGGGAAACAAATTGGCGGATATAGAAGCCCCTTGCGTTTATAATTGGTGCCGGGAGGGAAGTACCTTCCCACCCGGCACAAACCTTCCCTTCCTAGCAAAACAAAACGAACAAAAGAACAGTCAGCCCGTATTGAAACTATAAACGGGACCGATATGGGAAACCACCGAGGAAAATTACGATCGTCAATCACCTACCTCTCCCTGAAACCAAAAACGACTGTCTAACGCACGTATATATTTCTTTTTTGTTGCCCCTTACTCTTTCGTGGGTCATCATAAGACGCTCAGGGTGTTTCCAATATACCGTTTGAGTCGCCGTCCCACTGTTCGTACATCATACAAAAAAGGGGGTTCGCGGCAGACATGGTCACAAAACCATCGGAGAACACGCCTCGGGCATTATCAAAGCTTGTTTACTTCGTGCACGTCTATACGCATCAATCATGTTTGCAGACAGCTCTTGTATGAACCAGTTTGACGGAACCGTTCATACGAGGACGAAACAGGCCTCGGACGGTGAGCAGTGCGTACCGGACGGCCCATCGCACCGAAACGGTGCGATGGGCCGTTTAATACGCACTGCGTAAATGCGAGTCTTCTGTGGTAGCCCATGCACAATTCCTACCCGAGGGCCCTTCGTACCGTATCGGATGTGCTAAAACGGTTCCCTAAAACTCTCTAGTGTCTGCAGACTGTCTCTTATATGATGTATTAGCCGTCTGACCGCGGTGGTCTTACGCTGCTCATCGCTTGTCGTCTAAAAAAACATGCCAAAGACACTTAAGACTGCTTACGTGCAGGAATGCGAAAGCATTATAGTCCCGCGGGTGAAAGGTTTTTGAGTAACGTTTCTACACGTAATAAAGTTGTTTCTGCCGCTATTGTATTCGATGTGCCGACGTAGAAGTAGACGCCAATGTCGAGGCCGTAGATGTAGACGCGGTCGCCTCACAGTCCATCGCATGAAGCACACAATGAGCATCGATCAAGTCCGAAGTGCGCCACGTCTTCCTTTTGCTCGCGGCGCTCAGGCGGTGACATCACGCTCATCCACTGCTCAGGCGCTGCACAACCGCCGGCTTCAGGGCTTGCGTTACAAAGCATCTGCGTTGCTGCGCTTTTCTTTGTGTTTTATTTCTGAGGCGCATCCGCTTTGACCTTGAGCGGCGCGTGCTTGATGACGTATTTTTATGGCCCTCTTTCGGGCACAACGCCGACGCCGCCTTCTTACGTAATGGGGCATATAAGGCTTTCGCCTTTAAAAACGAGGTGACAAACTTCGCCAGCCCTGGGAAGTTCGCCACCGCCCTTTGTGTCGTAAAAACACTAAATCGAACCTTCAAGATATTTTATTGAACTCAAACCCGGAAAATAGATCCCCAATTAATCGCACGATGGGGGAGGGGGTCGCACTTGCGAGCCAGTTCGTCGCAGAACTCAAGAAGAAAAATCTTTAGTTCAGGACGAACGGCGGCGCAATGGAGCGTCCCCATTAATTAGAGGCAGGCACCTCGTTCGACCCGGACCACGAGTCCGGAGGCCTGGGCGTGCCAACCCAATCCTATGTCCTCGGACGCTTTTTAATTAAATCTTTAGTGCTCAAAACAAGCAGCAGTGTGTTGACTTGCGCTGTATACCAACTCGGGAGTTGAACCCAAACCCGATGTCGAGAGTCCATCCGACGCGTTTATTGAAACCAGGACTAGCCAGACGCTGGCGCGGTACTCTCGAGTCTAACCTGTGTATCATTTGTTTCTCACTGTGATGACGTCAAAACTCTAGGGCGCAGGATTCGATTATTCTAGGCGCTGCTGGTTGTACGCTGCCATCCGCTGACCGGAAGTCAGATGGTTTACGCGAGGTAGGCAGCTCCTTAGGTGGTGTTTCGTTGTTTTTGTTTTTATTTTTGTTTTATATGAGTACCAACACGACAATGATTGCACAGGACGTCAGCGCAACATGCTGTCGGTCATTCCTGCTTGTTCTTCCAGAGAAATACCGTATAAAATCTTGACCGTGCTGACAAAGACTAGTAAGCGCAGAATGTGTGATAGGCCTTACACTTATCTGCGTTCGTACGCACGGCCCCTGGTAAAGTCTCGTCCTGCTGCTTCTGCCGTCTCTTACGTTCCCTATAAGCTCGCATTTGTTCTTCGGCCGTCTGATTCGTACGAGCCATGGCAACGTGTCTGAACGGCATCGCCTAGCCAAGGTGAAAGTGTGTCGAAGATTTGGTACCATTTTTTTCGAACGCCGTGAGATGGCGCAGCGTGACAGGAGCTCGAGGAACCTTCCTTATTCGCTCACACGTTTTCGAGGCCGAGCACGCGCGCCAGCGCGCCTGTGCGCCGAACCCCGACTCGATGGAGCCTTGCCCGGAGATGTGCGAAGACGTTAGATCACGTATCTCTTTTCCGTATCGGTTCTTCGTTACAGTCAGCCGTCACGAGTCAGGCGTTACACTCAAACTTTACTCACGTTTAATTAAATTCGGTTGATAAAACAGATTCTATGTTAAAACAAATTTGTTAATGCGACATGCACGCTGCAGAAAAAACAGACAAAGCAGCGAGGCATCTGTAATGTTCGCTCATGCGGCGTCAGTTCAGGTCATGTATAGTAGTGCACTAGCCACGCCTCAACCGCGACACCTGAATGACCACACAAAACCTTGGCGCGTAATCTAACACGTTGAGGTGGGAAGTATTAGACACGTCCTCGAAATGTTCTGTTCAATCAAGTCTAGTCCCCAGAACATTAATCATTAACATAATGTACAGAAATGACTACGTCGCTAGCAACTCACCGGCGCCCAGTAGCAAGGTGCAATATCGTGGTTTTGTTGTGCCCATCCTTCTTCTCCCGCAACCCTCCTTCCCCTCCACCCCTCCCTTCCCCGCGAACGCTCACAAAGCTCATTAGAAGATTGATGTGGCGAACACATTGGAGATTTCACAAATAAGGAACAAAAGCAAAACATTTGCTCAGTGAAGTCAACCTCTCCTTCTCGGCATATCTTTCTTCATTTTTCCGCTTACCCTTTATCTCTCAACTGAGGCAACAAAGAATCACCAACGCTGGAGAAGCAAAACAACGACGGCATCTGACGATAAAAACACCCGTGCTGCATTGGCGTCCAAAGGCGCACTGTGCTCATCTATAATCCGCGGACAAAGCGGCGGTACGGTGCGAGCAACGACAAACTCATAAGGAACAAAGGAAACCAGCCAAAAACAAAATAAGATAGGCGAGGGGAGAGGATGCTAGCAGAAGAGGGCGAGGAGGATGTGGTGTTTCTCGAGATAACTTAATGTATAGTTCTCGGCTGCGGTATATCGAGCCATTCCTCGTTTGTAGTCTTCGTACGCCGGCGACCAGTCTTGGTACAATGAGCTGCGCTAGAAACGGGGTGAATAGAGGGAAAGAGATTGGGGGGGGGGGGGGGGGGCGGGAGCTCGAGATATGTTGTCAAGGATTACAGGGATACGGAAGCAAAATATTTGCTCGTATTTCTTTATTTAGATATGATCTATGGTGTGGCGGCAGCCCAGAAACAGTAGTCTAGACTATGGTTTCTTGGCTGCCGGCAGAAAAGTCAAGAAAACTAATTTTAAAATGGATGAACAGGTTTCAAGGTTTCGCTTGGTGGCGGCCTGTGAAGCTTCGTTGGAACGCCGCCACGTCATCGGCCTCTAAGGAGCAGCGCCAGTTCGCGGCTCTCGTAAAGTTACTTAGTCCTGAATGTGACTTGACGGAGACCGCTAACGAGTCTACTAGGTTGTAGATGTTAACTTCTACAGTGCCTCCGTAACGTCAATTCCACACCATCAAGATCGCCGTCCTTCGCAGACGTTAGGTAGGAGCTTGATCTGAGGATACGAGGGCCTCTGCCAGAACAACCCTACCACTCCCCCCCCCCCCCCCCCCCCCCCCTTTTTCCGCTCCACCTCCCTCGGGGATGTTCTGTGATTCTTTCTATACCCGTTTTCACCTCAAGTAAAAAGCAAATTTTCCACAATGTTCATACGCGGCGCGAAGTAGTTCTTACGAGATTTGGTTATCGAAGAAAAAAGCGATTCTTTTGCCGATTGAATCATGTATACGTATTGATAAAATAACATTTACATAATCACAAATCCCCCTGCACATATCTTAATTATTCGCATAAAAAGGGGAATCCGTAATGCTCCGCGAGGAACCGGATTTTTTCACAAGGGTTTTTCAGGTGAAAACGGGTATAGTTGATCGTTGCCTATTGCGGCGGTCTGAAATAACACAGTGAACCAAACGCTCGTGTCACATAAAATGCCGGCATGGCCGCGAATGGCGTTACGGGCAACCTACGCGTGGGCGATAGGGCGTACAGTTCTGAGATATTAGGGAGCTTTAGAATAGCGCACGCCAGGCACGTATCCAGGGGGGAGGCCCATGGGGCCCGGGCCCCCCCCCCCCCCCCAAACTCTTCCATTTTGCTGGGACCTCCTCTCCCCCCTCCCCCTCATACAGCATTTTGTCATGGGCGGGCCCCCCCCGAAACAAAATCCTGGCTACGTGCCTGGCGCACGCTAAAGCTTTTCGTACGCTAAAAATAGCGTCGTCGCAACTGTGAATGCGCCGAAGGCTAACCATGTTTCGCCCTTTGCGTGCGCTATTTTAGAGTACGCTATTTCTCAGAAATTGCGTGCGTACGCAAAGAGTCTTTGCGCGGCTCTAAGGAGGATTCGTGATGAGAAGTGTGTGAAAGCCAAGACGAGCACAGTTAGAAAATGGCGGCCCGCAGGATCATGGCTACGGCCGCTTTGGCGGCGTCGTGAGGGCAACGTCGACGGCATCCTCGCGACTGCGAGTTTCAATACGGGACGACATTTCACTCGGTTTGGAAAAAAACAGTAAGCTGGGCAACGATCACCGGCAACTTGATGCTTACGACGCGCGAACATTTCTCGGCGAAGGTCAGTACACGAGACATCTTTTGCCGAGGTGACGCAAGCGGACACGACCGCTCGACCGTTTGCGTCGCATTTGCATGTTTAAACAAATCTAAAATGTTACTCTGGACTAAAAAGTTTTTTTTTTTTTTTTTTTTTACATGCTACAGCATTTCGTGTGTGAAGTAAAAATGGTTGCTGTATCTTGGTGGCGTTGCAAGTGCGAGATGCTCGGGCTTTTGCGTCGCGGCGGAGAAACGCTATTCTAAAACTCTCTTGCGTAGCGTGCTCTAATGCAAGCGCTAAATTTAGCTCTAGCGTGCGCTAAAATTGCGTACGTTATTCTAAAATTCCCTATTAAGGAGTTTTAGAATTACGCACGCTAATGCTTTGCGTACGCAAAGAATAGCGTCGTCGCCACTTCACATGAGCCGAACGCTAACCACGTTTTGCGCTTTTCGCGCGGTATTTTAGCGTACGCTATTTTTCTGGAATTGCGTGCGTACGCAAAGAATCTTTGCGCCGTTTCAAAGAGGATTCCTGATGAGAAGTTGGCTAAAGCCAACACGAGCACTGTTAAAAAATGGCGACTCCCAGCCCCAGTACCATGTCTGTGGCCGGCGTCGTGAGCGCAACGTCAGCGGCATCATCGCGACTGCGATTTTTAACAGGGGACGACATTAGGGAGTTTTCGTAGACCGCATCTGCCGTTCCGGTAAGCCCTCTGCAACGAAGCAGCCGCTACAGCGCCGGCGCGCCGATGGCCTTGACTGTAGAGTTCCGGCTAGCGTAGCGTTGCGGGACAGCTGAAACGATCATCGAAAACTCCCTATTGCACTCCTACGGGAGGTGCACGTCAGAATCGTTTTGGAAGACCCAGCAAGGTGGGCAGAGATCGCCGGCAACTTGCTGCTTGCGACGCTCGAATGTTTCTCGGCGAAGGGGAGACTTCTCTTGCCGTGGCGACGCAAGCGGACACGACGGCCGACCGCTGCCGTCGCAAAACAAATCTAAAACGTTACTTTTTACAAAAAAAGACTGGTTTTTCTCTCAAGTTACAGCATTTCTTGACTGAAATGAAAATTGTTACTGAATTTCGCTGGCGTTGCTGGCTCAAAATACTTGGGCTTTTGCCACGGCCGTGAATCGCTGTTCTAAAACACTCTTGCGTCCCGTAACGTTAGCGCTAGCGTGCGCTAAAATTGCGTACGTTATTCTAAAAGTCCCTATTATTACTAGGCTAGATCGTCACGCGTTGACGACACCAAGTGGAAACCCTCGCAACAACAGTCTACTTGGCCGCTCAATCGTGTTTTTAATGGCCACATACGCCACTTTTTCGCTCAATGGGACAAGTAAGGCTTTCGCCTTAATTGCCAATGTTTACACCATAGGCACACGTGTAAGCTTGAAATAATCTATACTCCGTCTCATCCTATGGCCATTGACGTCACGACGCGATACGCATTGCGCTTTTCGCAGCCTGATTTTAAAGCGAGAGAAATGAGAGCTCGTCGGCTAGGCAATTCGTTTCCGTACCCCTTTAAATTCGACTTCATGCCTCGAGACTCGATTGGTTCGCGAGCATTTGAACTTCTGGAAAAATTCGAGTAATTCCGACTTCTTTAGATGGTGGCGCTCGACCTAGACACAAACCATCAGTAATGTTTCGGAAAACTACTATAAGCAAAAGTTTTTTTATACATTTTAGAGAATAAAAAAATACTGAAAAATTACTGTAGGACACTCAAGACAGCTTACGTGTAGGAAGGCGAAAGTATTACAGTCCCGCGGGAGAAATGTTTTCGAGTAATGTTTCTACAGGTACTAAAATTTAGGACGACGTATAGGACGACATTGAAGACGACGTCCTAGAGATTGAAGCCATGTACGGCTTCTAGGACAACCTCTAAGACGACGTTGAGGAGGATGACAAGGACGGCATCAAAAACGACGTCTAGAATGACGTCGAGGATGACGTCATCCTCGATGTTATCGTCGACGGCCGGGGACAATCTCTTGAACGACCACAAGGACGACGCCTAGGACGAGGTCGAGGATGACGCCAAGAACGGCGTCTAGGATGACGTCAACGATGACGTCCTAGAGGACGACGTCAAGAACGGCGTCTAGCACGACTTCTAGGACGACCTCTAGGACGACGTCTAGAACGTCGTCGAGAACGATGCCAAGAGGTCGACGTCTAGGACGACGTCGAGAACGACGCCTAGAGGAGGACACTTGAGGAGGCTGTGGCATATTTGCGTGGGCGGCCACGTTTGCCTGCGAAAACCGCCGTAGATGTAGACGTTGCTGCCGATGTCGAGGCCGTAGATGCAGATGTGTTAGCTTCACTGTCCATCATACGAACCCCACAACTGGCACAGATGTTGTCCGAATCGCGCCTTTTACACACGGCGCTCCGTCGGTGATATAACTTTTCTGTACTTGGGCGTGAGCGTGAGCGGCGCGTGCTTGATAACAAAATTCTATGGCCATTTGTCGTGCAGAACGACGCCGCTTTATCGCGTAATGGGGAAACTCAAGATCGCCCTAGGGGTATAGAACGACCTCTAGGACGACCTGAAGGACCACGCCAAGGACGGCGTCGTCCTTGAGTATACGATTGAGCGGCGCGTGCCGCTCAATCGTGTGTTTAATGGCCACATACGCCGCTTTTTCGCTCAATGGGACAAGTAAGGCTTTCGCCTTAATTGCCAATGTTTACACCATAGGCACACGTGTAAGTTTTTAATAATCTATACTCCGTCTCATCCTATGATGGCTTAGCGCCCGAAGGCTGGCGGGCGGAGCACTGCCTCAAAAAAGCTTGTATCCGCATAGCAAAACAAGTGCGTGAGAGAAATTCTGCTACGCAGTATATGAAGAGCATTAAGGCCGGTTCTCACATGAAGCGAAGCGCTGATGTAGCGCTCCTCACGTGCCGTCAGCTACTTATCACCTGCCACGAGCAACAGTTTTGGCGGTGCGATACAAAGCTGGTGAACGCTCCGGTCAGCACGCGCTTAGCGCGAGGTTAGCGCTATGCTTGTAGCGCTCCGCTGCATGTGTGAACAGGCCTTTAGTCTTACGTATATGGTTTTCTGTTATCATAGGGCGCTATTTTATATTGCTGAAGTAAAGGTACATGGCATTTTGTTTGATAAACATTCGTGCCATATTTTATAAACATTTCAACCGTACATACGCTCCCGTGTCGAACGCTCGATCCGACTCATTTTCATTTCTCAATGACCACCGGTTCAGATCGCGTGGTTGTCTACGCCACATCGCTTCCAGACAATATTTAATCCCTTCAGTATAGTCTTCAGTAGTATCAAGCGGACGGAGCCGCTACCAGGGCTCGACAACCGGACAAAAATACTTGTCTCCGGATGAAGTACCTTAGCGCACTGGTACGTCCGACGGAGCAAATTTGTCACGCCGGTTTTAACAGGCTCATGATTGAACCCGGCAGCCTCTAGCACCGGGCTTTAAGTCCATCGTTGGATGAGACTGAGTAGAGTTCGTTTTTGTTTCTTTTAAATAAGTCATTACCACGCACTTTGAGGTCATAGACCCTTTTCGAAATTCACGTGCCGGTTATTAGAAGGTCGGAACCACTGCACAATGGCGGAACAACTGACGTCGTGAAACGTGCAAGTCATTCCGTGTGATAGCGAACGTCCGAGCGCGGCCAACGCTAATCCGACGAACCAATCAAACAACGTCGAAAGTGCAACGTCACTGCGCTCATCACCTTTTTCTGTGGTATGTTTTTCTTCTACTCCAACCAAACACATAAAGTGTGCCGTGACGCTGCGGTTTTAGTCCGCCATTGTGCAGAGATTCCACAGCTGCCAACAAAGGGCAGTATTTCGAAAGGGGCCTATAGACCAACTCTACTCACTGACGTCACGCCACTGTGGTGGCGCTGCTGTCGGTGCTGCGCATAAGCAAACGCTTCACTCCTCCCGAATTTGCTTTCTGCGCACGCGCAGTGCCCACGCCTGGTGTGGGCAAAGCGGGCTTGTATGGAAACACTGTGTCGATGTATGCTCCGTCTCACACCAAGCGCAACGCCAGCCGACGCTTCAATTCGATGCAGCCAATCAAGCAGCACCAAAAGTGCATCGTCACGATACTCGTCCCTTTTTTTTTTTTTTTTGGGGGGGGGGGGGGTGGGGGGGTTGGGGGGCTGATTTTCCATCACCAAATAATCGAATCACGCGCATCGCAAAACAACAACAAAAAATCGCAGGAGCACGGCGTGTTTACCGTGCGTGTTTGGTCTGGCCGGTGACAGCAAACGTACTAAGACGACGAGCTCCACGACGATGCACTTTTGACGCTGCTTGTTGTCGCCATCGGATCGCATATCACCGGTTGAGGTGGAACCTAACGTGAAACGGAGAATCGATGGCGCCACTTTACTCTAGCACGGCCGTGATACGCGATATATTATTGCACCCTTTCACCCCACCAGGCGGTGTCAGCTCGCTTGCGGTTTCCACGCATGCGCACAATAGTCGAACTTCAATCAGACTTCGGTCGAAATTCGCGCTAAAATGGTAAAAGTAAACGAGGGGGGGGGGGGGGGGGGGGCGAACCTGCTTGAACTCGAAGTTTGGCAGGTTTGGGTATATAATATCTCTAGGTTGGGAGCTCGTTCCACGCTCTCGCTCGCGCAAAAGCCCGCGGGAGACGTTTGATAAGGGTGCGTTACACCCTTTTTTCAGAACCCCACCGAGCAACATTGGCGGTCGCAATTTTCTTTTTAGACTTAGGCTAGGTGACGCAAGCTACAGCCGGTTACGAAGAGTACAGACATTAACATCCATTCATCCATCCTTGGGAACGACGCGTAGGATTGGATCCGATTCCTCGCCAAACGCTGACACGCGGCGCTCGTTTTCGACACGGGCTGGGCCGTCTTCGCTCTCGACGCTGACGCGGCCCTTGCGTTCGACACGTGCCCAGGGCATACGTGCCCGAACAGGGGCGGACTGGGGCGCATCAGCTACTAGGAGGCGCCCACTTTCGAAAAGGGCCTAGATAGTAACCATGATATCCTATTAGATAAGTTGTACGCGTACGGTGTCCGCGGTTTTGCCCATTCCCTATATTTTTTGTTTTTTTATCTAAGCGAAAGGAAACAGCGTGTTTCGATAAAAAGTCATCTTTCAATTTTAAAGCCAATTACTACTGGAGTACCACCAGGAAGTGTTTTGGGACCGCTTCTGTTTAATATATACGTTAATGACGATGTTTATAAAAAGGTGATACTTTTTTCTGCATTATGTTGATGACATGAGTTTGTTTCTTTCTGGACATGATTCAGATAAAATTATGAACAATGCTGAAAGGGAGCTTTATAAATTATATGACTGCCCCGCTTGTAACGGTATAAAAATAAATGTAAATAAATCTAAAGCAACATTGTTTGAGTTCACCCAAAAACAGGTACACATTTCACAAACAATTGTTAACTGGTGACGCACCTATTGAAATAGTTAACAAACATAGGATCCTCGGCGTTACTTTTTCGGCAAACATAACTTGGACAGGTAAAATTAAAGCTTTATCAAAATTATTATCATACGCCGCCGGCGCGTTGTCACGATATCGGCACTTTCTTCCTGACAAAGCGAAATTACAAATCTATCATGCCTTTTTTAGTTCATACATAAATTACTGTTCACTTATCTGGGCCACAACCACAATAAAAATATTCGCACCATCTTTATGTTACAAAAAAGGCCGCTTCGACACATTGCTAATGTGCAACGGTTACATTCAACCGAACCGTTGTTCATGCGTTATAATATAATAAATGTAAAAATATTTATGAACATCGTTTGCTTCATTCTTTTTTCTTTGCAAATGAGAACTTTGGAGCTTTTTCAAAAAAATATATACATTTCAATTAACGATACAAAAAAGTGACCCTCGCACTCGCAGCTGTGAGAGGTGGCTAATATCACGCCGGCGAACTTAATACCTTTTACAGTCGCTAACATATGAAGTGCTGTTTTTACTAAATAAATATGATAAACAAAACAATATTATGAACCATTTTTCTCGCAATGAATTTAGGAAATTTTTTTTTGGAAAACATATAGAATTGCAATTTATTGTATCATATCACGTATATCTCTTTTTTCATGTGAATCCACTTAGCTATAAAATGTGTAATGAGCTAAAGGGGTTATCTGCAATTCTTTTTCTTTTCATCTTATATGCTTGAATATATATGCATTTTAGTGTCTACTTTGTACTATGTTGACACACGTTTTGTTTTGTTTTTGTTCACTTGTTTTTTATATTTTCTTTAAGAATGCCAAAGTTGTGCTGTTTTTTCTAGTTTTACTTTTTTTTTTCGATGAAACGTTGCTGTTGCTTGTATGGGTCTCCAGACACCCTCAAGTTGTCTTGGGCAGCTTCTTTTTGTGAGGACCCCCAACAAACTGTTTAAAAACAAAAGAATTCAATTGAAAAAAAAAAGTTAATTCAAAGTCAAGCGTCATTTGGTTTATTTCATTTTTTCTGCTTGTGTCAAGACGCAATCACTCGCTTCTCATTCATTACACAAAAGACACGGTGTAGGCTGCAGTTAGGAAAAAAAAATATTTTTATTAGGGCGGGAGAAATCATACGTTTGTCTTTTTAGAGTTAGGCTAGGTAGCGCAAGCTACCGCATGTTACAAATGGTATAGCCATTAACATCCATTCATCTATCCATCCGACAAGGTTCCAGAATTATCAACGGATGCGCCTCACGCGTGTTCGAATCACGTTTAAATTTTGTATGAACCATTTGTGACGGCTTCAAGCTGAGCTAGTTGGTTCATGCTTGTTAAAGTGCCAGCTGAACATTTTAAGGACACACGCACAGAGACGAACACACACAGAGACGAACGGTGTGTCTGCCTTTTTTGTTCGTCTCTGTGTGTGTGTCCTTAAAACGTTCAGCTGGCACTTTAAGAAGCATTTGTATGACCAATTCGTCAGAACCGACACACAAGCAAGAAACACGACTCAGACATTCTCTGCAACTGTATTTTGTATAATGCATTAGCAGTCGGGCTGCGGCTTTACGCGACAGTTGCGATCATGTAACCGGGAGAAAGCCTCATAAGACTCGTCGTCATTATCGGAGAAGGGCAAACAAAGAGAAGTTTCTTGCAAGCGGACGAAGTGAAGAGCCCAAATTTATGTACCTATCGCGTTAAGTGCCGCTCTTTGCTGGACATTTCTTGTTATTTTATTTTTTCGTTCTGGAGGATGTTTTCGCAAGAATCTTGAGATAGTAAACCTCCGAAGAAATTAAGTAAAACAATTTTCTCGTACCAGCCGTATAGCGCGCCGCCTCATTTGCGTAAACTCTCCCCTCCCCCCTCCCCCCCCCCCCCCCCCCCCCAAACATTGCATCTTCTTAGAGAAGTGCTCGAACAACTCCGCCTCGTAATAATATACTGTTCGATGAAAGGGGACGGAAAGGTTTCTTCGCTCGCGCTTTGCATTTGTTTATTGCGTCTTGCTCTTTGTAGAGATGCTGAGTTCTTATAAGTGTCATTTGCGTTATCATCCAACGAGCTCAAATTAGCGACGGTACACATTTGCCCATTTACCCTTTTCTTTTTTTTCCTTCGTTGCTAACTTAAAAGGATTGTACGGTAATATCCGGAAGTTACTAAGGTTTTGCGCTGGTCAAGTAGAGAGGGTCTAAATATAGTCAAATACGGTATTCATTTCATTAAAAACGCCCCCAATATGCGCTAAATCAATTATAATTATCAATACAAAACTTGACACCAAATGTCGCAATTATGCATGACTGGTCGTGTCCTGACATCACATCAGGCATGGTGACGTCAGAGTCGCGGGTGTCAACCTATTTTCGATTTTTATCGATATGGCTGATGGTGCGTACAAAATCATCGTAGAAAAATTGAGCTTCCCTCAAACCGTGAATCACGTCTTTCTTTGAAGAAGCTATTTTACTGAAACAGCAGTCAAGAGCTGTCGTGGTTTTCTTTGCACGATGTTACGTCAGAGTTTCCGTCGTTGCCAACAAAAACACCGTGCGTTTTGCGGGTGCAATCTGAGCAGCCGGGCTCTGTATAAAATTGAATTCCTCTGCGGCTGAGGATTAACGATTCGTTTATTGGACTGACAATAAACATAAAAGCAACGTCATTATAATTTAATTGTGCTCTGAATGACAAACGTTTACTGTACAATCCCTTTAATATTGTAGCAAACCCCACTCCCGACTCCAGTGAACTACAGGGGTCGCCACTCTCGACAAAGACAGATAAAGAGCCTATAGATTCAGGTGGGGGAGTCCTTCAAACCATGGAGAGAGTTTGAAATTTGATGGCGGAGGCCTCTTGCTCAGGTTTGTTTGCTCATGCGCATGCGTGAGTTGAAACTAGGCGAGGAGGATAACGTGCGAATAGGCTTAGTAAGGCTTGGAAACGCTTCCAGACGATCGAGCCTTCGTCGCCTCCTTGCAAGGTCCTTCGATTATCCCGCTCTCAGTGCGAGCTTCGTGCCTTTGATAACACTTCTGCGTCTTGAGAGCTTAGAGCGCGCCCTCACAACGAAAGCAAAGGGGAAAACAACGAGCTCGTACTAGAGGCTATCCGCCCCAGAGGGCGCATAGCCTCCAGCACGAGCTCGTTGTTTCGCAACATGAGTCGTGGCGAATGTTATTGCGAATGTTCTATCACTATTAGTAGGCAAACTTGAGTCGTCATAAGGAACTTGTCTTTAAACCCTGCACTTTTTCTAGAATCATGTACATTATGATTGTGAGTGAGCGCTAACACCAATTGCTGGGCACCCCTAGCCCCTTTACACGTATCCGGTACACCGACGACGGTTAAAATAGGCACAATGTGTGAAATATTGAACTGCAAAAGTTGTGCACATAATGATGTAATATAATTAGTTATAAAACATAAAAATCGGACGACTTTTTCCTGGCTATAAGGCAAGAAACGCGGTGAAACGCGAAGTAAAACACGAATGCAACGCCTCTCCCAAGGAGCGCGGAGTGAGCGGAGCGACGAGTTGAAGCAACCTAATGGTGGCCGCATCATTCAAGATGGCAGCGCCCATGCGACAAAGGGTGAAAGGGTCTATTTTCGAACAATGGTACACCGCTGGCCATTGTTTGTATGTAATTAAAGGAGCCATGAAACATTTTTTTTTTACTTCGCGAAACACTACTTGGAATCACTCCCTAACGTTAATAACTGAATATACTAGCCTTAGTTTTTCTTTCTGAGCAATGGCAGCTACAAAAAAAAATCGAGAAATACGAGCATCAATCATCCCCTTCATTTGTAGCCAGAACAAGCGGCCACGTTGCCTGGTGCCTATCCTATGCCGCCAACGTTAATCCTAGCCACGCGCTGGTGTTGGAAAAGTGAAAAACGCGTGCCGAACTCCAGGCATTGTTAAGCAGCGTTCGCACCGGCGATGCTATCTAGTCGCGGGATAACTTTCATCGCAAAAGCGACCATCGTTAGCAAAACGCGACGCGATTAGAGCAGTAGCTTTCTGACCCGACTTTTTATTTAAATTTATTTATTTATTTACAATACTGAAAGCCCTTTTGGCTGTTTCAGGATTGTACAGCAATAAACAACAGAAATAAAGAACCGAAGGTCAAGAACAATCACCACAATACAATTATTTGAGTACAATTTTGGTTGAACAACACCACGATAGTCACCACCACCAAAAAATACTAGTATGTCTCCGCATACAAATCAAAAAATACACTTTCAAACTTATCGGCACTGTCAATCCCAACGAAGAGGTCGCCATCCAACCTATTCCACTCCTCAATTGTTTTTCCAAGGAAAGAGTACTTAAAAACATCGAGATTTGTAAAATACGGCCTGACTCCAAACTGGTTATTAACTCACGGTGACCTTCTACCAGGAAGCTGTATATAGTCACTCAAACTGATGTTATAATGCCCATTGTGGAGTTGATAAAAAAATTTTACCTTCCAATTTTTCTCTACTGACCCAAGGTTGGCAGCCCCGATTTTGTTAATAGTTCTGTTACCGATTCCGTGCGGCGATGCTCTGAATAAACAAATCTTACGGCACGCTGCTGGATACGCTGAAGTTGTTCTATCTGATACTTGACATATGGCTCCCAGATCACGTACGCGTATTCAACAGATGATCAAACTATTATAGGCACAGAATTTAACTTCAGGCGCTGTATTTTTGAGTGCCCGTCTTAAAAACCCTAGGTTTCGCAAAGCCGGATTTCAAACATTCTCTGTATGTACCTTCAAGTTTAGATCGTTAGAAATTGTGACCCCTAAGAATTTAAAAGTTTTCGGATTGTTTCACAAGTGCACCATTATAGGAATACGGAAATATATTAGGCGACCTCTTTTTTGTGATTGATACAAAAGTTGTCTTTTGAAAATTTATGTTCTTATCCCATTTGTGACACCACTCGTGCATAGCCATTAACGAGTCATTTAATAGCATTGGGTCCCTTTGTGAATTAACTTTTATGTACATTAGACAATCGTCTGCAAAAAGGCGGACTTCAACAGATGGATGAATTTCATTTGCAATATCATTCATATACGCAAGAAACAAAATTGGCCCCAAAACCGAGTCCTGAGGCACACCGGAAGGGACTTACAGTAGCGTGGAAGTTTCCCCCACGACCTCAACAAATTGAAATCTGTATGACATGTAAGATTTGATCCGAGAAACAATAGGCGCACTTACCCCTGAATCCAACAATTTGTTTAGCAGCTTCCAGTGCGTGACTCAGTCAAATGCTTTTGACAGATCAATTGACATCACATCTACTTGACCGCGCTCATTTAAAACAGATACGAAATATGAGACCCTTGAAATAACTGGGTGACAGTTGATAGCTTCCTTCTAAATTCATGTTGTCTTTCGCAAAACAGGCTATTCTGTTCGATGAACTCTGTGAGATGTTTACAAATAATATGTTCGAGGAGCTTGCAAGCAGTAGAAGTAAGAGATATTGCCCGATAATTTCCAACATCAATTCGACTCCCGGATTTATGAATAAAGACTACTCGCGCAAGTAACCAGTCCTTAAGTAGCCTCCTCTGGCTCAATGACGCTCGAAAAATAAGAACTAAAAACTCAGTAACTCTTAGACAGTAACGCCTCAAAAAATCATTTGAAATGTTATCTCGACCCGGTGCTTTTTTTTTACATCGATATTCAGTAGCATAGAAAGAACACCCACATACGAGACTACAATCTTTGTTTAAGGCAGACCAGTACCATTAGTTATGACATTTTCACGATCATTATCTTCGGTAAAAACAGAATGAAAAAACTTATTAAATTCAGTCGCCACAATTGCTGCAGATTGCTGCATACTTTCCCATCCTTTATTATTTCGTTGACTCTCTTTTCCTTACATGACAGATACTGCCAGAATCTGCGTGGCGAATCCCTTAAGTATTCGTTCAAGGTAGTCGAAAAAACTCTGTTCTAGCAGCCTTGACCTCTGATCGTACTTCACGGCTTAGATTAGCAATCTCTAGAGCGTTCTTATTTTTCTGCTTTCTTTCTCGTTTTAGTTTAACTTTAAGGTAAATTATATCCCGTGTTTTCCATAGATTACACTTGTTTTTTTATTGTTTTTTTCCGGAACAAATCTTGCACAACAGTAGGCGACTGCTTGTGAGAAATGGTCCCACAAATAATCTACGTCATTATTTCTATCTTTGCGGTCTAACGATAGTTCGAGATAATCTAATATTGACGTGTCGTCTGCTTATGTGAAATCATAAACAATTTTAGGGTCTGTTTTTTGAAAGCGTAGACTGCCTAACTCTATTGTCAAGATAACGATTTTATGATCTGAAATTCCATGCTCTACACACACTTTGTAATTCGAAAGGTAATCAGATACCAGGCAGATATTTAATACAGATATTGGCATGATCCTGAATTCTGGTTGGTTCGTTACCTACTTGTGTCAGTCCATATTTAAGCATTATATCAAACAAAAATTATCCATGTAATCTATCCGCTCTGCCTGGGCTTAGTTCGTGCCAATCGACAAGTGGCAGGTCAAAGTCGCCCGTTAGGATAATTTTAGTTCTGTTTTTCACAAGTGTTGTTAAATACTCGTCTATTTTCTCGAGGAAATTAATTCCAGTGCCCGGGTCCCTATACACGCCACCAATTGGGAAGACCATCTCGTCAATGAGTAGTTTACACCATACGCTCTCATGGTCGTTAATACCAGGCAACGCCTCACACTTTAGAGAGTCTTTTATGAGAATGGCAACGCCTCCTCCTCTAGTTTCTCTGCCTTCCGTAGCACGCTATAGTCCCTTGGAAATACTTCGGAGTCGGCCAAGTTACTATGTAGCCAAGTCTCGGTTACGACATTAACATGTGGAGCATGCTGAATAATAATATGTACCGGTTCCGGTGCTCTGTTTAGTATGCTTTGTGCGTTTATTGTGATTATTCGTACATCTTTTTTTCCTTTTATGTCAATTTTGCTGAGAGGCCATTGGTATGACGCGCGCATTCTGTTGAACGCGTGTATTCGTTACAGAATCCCACACGTAGGCTACGTCATTTACGAAAAGTTTGTCATACACAAGTCGCACTTTATCTCCGTTCCGTTTTTCTTGTCGTGCCGAGTTCCAAAGTTGCCGTCGCTTTTCCACCGTTTCTTTTGAGTAGTCATCGGACACGCTCACGAGGGTGTTTTTCAGTTTCTTGCAGTTCTTGAACACCAGCTTCTTTTCGTTGTGATTATATAGCCTGAGGATGACGGGTCTGTTTTTATCGTGTCGTCGTGTCGTTTCGGGGACAAACGATGGATTCTTTGAACAGACGTCACAGTTACACCAAGTCGTCCGGAAGAAGATATCTCTTATCACTTTCCGTACCAAATCTGCAGCTGTCTCGTTGTTTGCCTCTGGAATGCCGAACACAATCATATTGTTTCGCCTCTCTCTATCCTCAAGGTTACTTAGCCTCTGTTGCTGCAATTCAATGGTCATTTCTAGCGAAGTAACTGTGACCTCAACGTTCGCTAGCTTATTTTTGTTTTCTGTAATTGTTCTTGAGATTTCATCTAGGTGACCAAGCCTATTTTCCATTGCCCGGAGCCTATTATCCACGGTAACCGGACAAAAGCTCACCGGACAGAAGCTCACTGGACAGAAGCTCACCGGACAAAAGCTCACCGGACAAAAGCTCACCCGTTTTTTTCACAGACCCGGACAAAAGCTCACCTCTTTTTTTTTTTCGCTACCCGGGCGAAACCCGGGGTAAGATAAAGCGCAGACGCGATGGACATTGCACCAATTTTTAGGAGAACTGGTATTCCATCCCATGCAAAGGTCTCGACAGATAAGCCATAATAGGCAGAGAAGCAAGGATTTGGGACCAAAAGTTAGGTCACCAAAACTGAGTGGAGCTGATAAAATAAAGCTTGCTTGACTCATGGTATGCCAGAGCACCCTTTTAGTTGTGCCACGCCCAAGAAACTTCGTGAACCGAAGTTTTTGAACCCGAAGAGTGACCGAAGAAGCGAAGTCACCTTTCGGTGATCTCGATTTTTCATTGTGCTTATGTCACACTAAACGCCCACATTAAGGTTAGGCACAATGCCTCTTCATTACTAATGCATGGGTTTTCTTAAGGTTCAGGGTAATATTTGAAGTGAATGGCTAGAAAAATTAAATTCTTTTCGTCATTGTGCGTCGTAAATCCACTTGGAATCAAGGATTATTTCAGGGTGATGTGAAGGGAAACTGAAGCAAAACTGTAATGCACAAACCATGGGTTGCGAATTCTTCAAGAAATATTTTGAAGGAACGGGAGTTGCATCTTTTGGACAAGTACATGACCAATTTAGAAAGCTGTGCGGCATTTTGGAGAGGCTGGCGGTCCTTCCACCACAGCGTGTTCCCGAAGGACTAACCTACATCGACAAAAGTCTACCGGTGACATCGGGCACCTGCTGAACTACTTTGATTGCACATATGTCAACGGCCCCTTCCGTCATGCTTCTGCTCCTCCTGCGGCGGCACCGAGAGCGAACTCTTCCCTTTGCCTGACTGCGCGCCGACGACGACCGGAGTTTCCCCCGGAACGGTGGAATATGGATGACGCCACTCTTCAAGATAAAGACCGGACAAAAAACACCTGCGAAGGATGGAATACCGGGTTTCAGAAGCTTGTCAGCAACGCCCATCCAAGCGTCTGGAGGCTGACTGAATGCCAACAGCAAAATCAGGCACTCGTTTCCACGGCATTGACACAAGTCCGGAGAGGTGAACCCTCAGAGAAACGGGTGCGGAAAACCACTCTGCGACTGCAGAATCTCTGAAAAATATTTTCGAGGGGTTCCAGGTACACCAAGATATACCAAGACCGCTGGAGCTAGTAAGGAACTGCATTCGCTTCTAACCACCCGATAAACGATAAATAAATTTGTTTCTACTCTAATCAACAAACCACGCGCCTTTCAGATTAAATTTTTTGTTGCATTTTAGTGTCGCACGCATGCACCTAAGTTGTCCGCACTCGTGTTAGGACCAACATGAAATTTTCTCCTGGTGAGCTTTTGTCCGGGTCTGTGAAAAAATTGGTGAGCTTTTGTCCGGTGAGCTTTTGTCCGGTGAGCTTCTGTCCGGTGAGCTTTTGTCCGGTGAGCTTTTTTCCGGGATTCAATATCCACGGTTCTTTCGTTTGCTTTATTTTCCCCTAGATCTTTAGCTATTTCCTTTTGTTTGTCTAATATTTCTTGCAGTAGTTCCTTAGTATCGCTGCCAGGACCTGGGTTTTCCTCTACATCTCCGGATAACAACAGAACAATCCCAGACCACCAGCAGGTCAACGTCTCACAAAGAAATGTGGGGTGCGGCAGCACAAGAATGCATGCATCATTAGATTGAAATTCGAAGTCGAACTTATATTAACCAACCTGTAAGACGATCCATGCGGTTTTCAGTGACATGACTCTGGGAAAGCTGCCGTCCCCACGGGAGACTGCTGGTCTTGTATAGGGCTTCATAGGCTCCCTGGATGCGATCTAGGCGCGGAGCAGCTGAGCCAGTCAAAGACGTTCGGAGCGAAAGTTTTCGAAAAACGACTCGCCAACGAATGCGTTGGACTCGCTCATCGCGCATGACAGTGTGACCATCTAATTGTTTTTTGCGATTCGATCTAGTCGCATCGCGCGACTGCTTAGATCGCAGGTGTGAATGCGCCTTTAGAGTTTGGCTACTCTCATCACCGCACTGGTTGAACACGAGCCACACTACCCGAGTGTCCGCCGAGGCGTTGATTGTTATAAGCCGAAGTCGAGTGCTCACGGAATTCTCGTTTTCATCCATGAGCCAAGCTTGACTGTCGTCAGGCTAGTGGTTTCGATCCCACAATTACGACGTCAAGCTTCGCGAAAGGAAGATATAAAGAAATAGTCCGCTTTTATCCTCACAGTTTCACTGTGACAAAAAAGCTTCTGTAACCGTGGCGGATTGTGCGAGCATACTTGGGCCAGACAAGGACCAGCACACCTCTGCAAAGTCACAAAACATTCCAAACCGATATCGTTTCATGACCATTTAAGTTGACCCGGGAGTGCTGTAGGATATTTCTGTAAGAGTATAACTAAAATAAACAAGCCTTTCCACAGCAGACTACAAACAACAAAATATAAAAAACTTTGGGTAATTGCCACACTATATAATGACAAATAAAAAACTAAACTATGTATACGACAAATTTACAAGGCTGAAACTATCGAGGTCCTGGCGAAATAAAAAAAATTGAAACAAAATTATTTTTTTTATTTTAAAAATGATGATGTGAATATCATCGAAAGAAATATGCCGAAATTCTAGCTGATCCAAAAAAGATATGGAACACTACCTTAGCACTCCTAGGCAAGTACGTAGGCCTGGTTGATGTTTGCGCTCTGGAGCTCGAGAGTCTGTAGGCGATAATCTAATGAATGGTAATAAAAATAAAATACGCCTGAAAATGAAGGATGAATGGAGACGTATTACAGAGCTTGACGAGTTTCCCCATGATTGTCCCGCCACTCTACGAATAGCATTTCTTGCTGTCAGAGTTGATTTTATTACGTTATTGGCTTGTGCATGCCAGTTGAGGCGGCAGTTTCATGTGATTGCCAAGAAGCTATGCTGGCGAAGACGGCTCAGGGGGACGTTATAAACAGCCAAATTAATTTTTGTACTTTGCTGATCATGTAAATAATTGTTTGCTCCCGTAATGGCTGCTTGTGCGGCGTTTCAAAGACCATGACGTTGATCTGCTGAAACACATATTGAAATGTCATCTGCATACAGTAATATATTGAAGTGCAGAGTGTACTTGGGATGGGCGAGAGTACGTTTCCTTGTGGTTATCCTTGAGCACAGTTGCGAGATGTACACATCGCGACACTGTTAGCGCGAACACGACATCGGCGCATTTTCGCATTTTACTTCTAAATAGTATTAGCGAGCACGAAATTTTATCGCTTACATTATAGAACTAAATGAGCTCTTTCCGTAGCAATAATAACTTGGATGACATCCCTTGGTTTCAAAGAGAAAAACTGGAAAAACCGGCGATCGCTTGTTCGCGCTAACAGTGTCGCGCTCTGTACAGGGTGTCACAAAAGAAAATTTACACGGTCTTTCTTACCGCAAAAATAAACTAGGCATAGCCGAACGCTCATTCCCCACCCAAAGGTAGAGCTAGAGGTCACAACCAGATGCCAAAGTTTCAACCCGATCCGATAACTTAATCAAAAGTTATAACTGATTTTCTGAAAATTTCAATGAGAAAATGGCGGTCGACGGAGTTTTCGAACTCATGGGGCTCTATGGCACCAGAAACCGAAACCGGGCAAAAATGGGCTCCCTTTCCCCATTGAAATTTTCAGAAAATCACATAACTTTTGATTAAGTTATCGGATCGGGCTGAAACTTTGGCATCTGGTTGTGACCTCTAGCTCTTCCTTTGGGCGGAAAATGAGCGTTCGGTGATGCCTGGTTTATTTTTGCGGTAAAAAAGATCGTGTAAATTTTCTTTTGTGACACCCTGTACTTAACGACGCGCCTAGTCTAACTTGGAACGTTCGGTTTGTGAGGATGCCTTGTAGAAACGCCTAGACTTTTCCCATGATGCCGATGGCTGTCAATCTTTTAAAAACATCTGGATCGACGCTATCATAGGCTTTTCTAATGCCAAAAAATACCGCTAATGTCGATATGTTTTCTTGATGACTCTGTTCAACTGAAATTAATAGACCTACGGTGCCGTCATGAGAAGAAAAACCACGCCTGAATCATGTCATCTCGAGTGGTAATAAAAAATACATTTCAAGCCACCAGGTGAGGGGAGCTTCATAACACAAGACGTAAGTGAGATGGGTCGGTATGACGATGGTGCGGCCCGTGGTTTACCTGGCTTGTGGATTTGAATAACCCAAGCTGTTTTCCAATCTTCTGGTATATCAGCTGTTTAACATATATAGTTAAAAAAATCTTAGAAGCTCATGTAGGCGTCCATTCGCTATGTTTTGCAGCCTCTTGTTTGTTATTACATTCGGTCCTGGAGCGCCTTTTTGTTTTAATTTCTTCACAGCCGATATTAGTTTTTTTTTTTTTTTTCGATATTGAAGGCAGCATGTAGCGGGGACGAGGTAGTCACAGCGTCATACATTCTGACTGTCTTATTATTTCTATCAAACAAAATTGGTCTGCATATCGTTCTGCGGCCTCCTGTAGACTTCTGGCCCAACGAAACGCCATCGATGTGTGTGATAGGTGGAGACCTTGTTTGGCGATGCAAACATCAAAGATTCGCCAAATTTGGGTTCCAGGTTTGTTTGTATCTGCTAATGCACAGTTATCGACCCAGTGTCTGCGTTTTGGTTTCTTCGCATATTGTGTTGTTGCCGCATTGATTCTGTTTAGATAGGGTTTGTCAGCGCTGGAATATTTCCATAGGAGTTTTCGCTGGGCCTGTCTTCGGGCTGCACAAAGATTGACCAACGTGAGATCAGGCTCTGAATATTGCTTTGGGAGTTTTATCTCAACGGTGGCCTGATTTGCGCTGGTCAAGACTGCTTGTAATAGGGCTGTGATGATGCTGCCATGGGTGGTCTAAGTCAATCCCAGTGAATGACACATTGGATGCGCTGTTTAGTTCCACGGAATCCATGCTGACCTATAAATATCAGATAACGGTCACTGTTCATGATATCGGGATTTCTCGTCCAATCTACGCATAGGTCTCTGAGATGAGCAGGGATTTCGATGGCGCTATGCGTATCAGGACGACGAGCGAATGTCAAACTGTCGTCATTTGCAACAAGGTCGCACTTTTCAAAAACTTTCGCCAACGCCCGTCTACGTCTGTGGTGTGCATTCAAATCTTAGCAAAGTAAGATGGGGTCCTCACAGCTATGGAAGATTTCTTTTACGACTTCAGAAACCTTCATTCCATTCTTTCTAGTGCGGACATCTACGGATGCCCCACACAAACTCCGTCCGGCCAGACCACACATGCTGCTGCATGTTCTATATCTTAAGTCCCAAATCCCTCGTGTCAACCTGGTGTTGTGGAAGGGCTTTTCGAGTATGAAGGGTTGCACTGCCTCCAGAAAAACCGCTCATGTTACGACTTTTGTAGCAAAAGTACCCAGAAATGCAGCGGCTATTGGGGAGACCCACCTCACTTATACAATACAATAAAATAAGCTTTAATTTTCCAGAAGTAAAAGAACAAATGCAAGTGCAAGTGCAAATACAAGTGCAAGTATCGAAACAGGGAAATGCTCTAATTGCAAAGAAAGCTCCGCATGACGACGTTGCAGTTTGGCACAATTCCATCGCAAAGCAATCGGTAATTTCGTCGTTTTTTTTTGCTTTTGGTTGCGGCTGACGCTTTGAAGTGTCAACCAGGGCTCTGGTCGAAGTTTCGTGTCATTTCTGAAATGGCTGGTTGGAAAAACATGATTCCTTGTAATATGGTCTTGAAATTCCCATACGGTAGGTTGGCAATAATATTTGGTGAAACAAAAAAAAAACAAAAAAATAACTTACTAAATCGCTACTTTCGAATTTTGAGGAGGTGTTTTTTCAGTGACGCTGTCGCAGTATGATCTCCTTCCTGCATTATTAGTATTTAACGTGTTGGTAGAGTCGACATTCGTTTCTTTTGAGTAATATGCTGCCACTTCCTTTTCTTTCTCGGGAAATATCTGCTTTTTCTAATCTTTTGACTCTCGAGCTTTGCCCTTTTTTTCGCACTGTCATTCGGAGTTTTAACCCTTGTATCTGTCTCCGCGGTGACTATTGCATCTTGGCTTGTGGCATTTAAGGCTGGCGCATCACGTTCCACCTCTGTGGAATCAACAATTCTGAAAAAAACTTGGGGCCTCTGATAAACCTCTTCTTCGTTAGAGCTTGAAATCGAGTTTTGTTGTTGACTTAATCGACTGAATGATCTCCGCCGCAGTTCGTGCATTTGCCAGGTGATTCGTAATGGCAGTCCTTTGTGTCATGTGTTCCTCCACATCTCTTCCAGGTCGCGGTGCAACTGCAGTATTTCGCCACATAGCCCAAAGCTTCGCAGTTGAGGCATCTTGAGGCGCTTCAACATAATCAGTCACTTCATGTCGTTTCTAGATACCTCCCCCAACCTTCCCCAATAGTAAGTGCTTCACCGGTGCTAGTCCTTGGCGGCGATGCGGCGGACGCCGCCAGCTTTAGCTCTATTGGGGAGGAGGTCAAACAGTGCACACCTCTACCGGCAGGCTTCAGCTGTGGGGACAACAAACTGTATTTTGTTGTTTGTTTTTTATCCGAGAAATCGAAGATAACAATTCGAACGCCGCTCCTCGTGCGACTAAGGCGCTGGTCAAAGCGAAGCGCTCGTTCCCAGACCATCCTCGGCGAAGTTAAATTTCTTTGTTTTGTTGTGTTAAAAAAATTGGGGTGTGTGCATGTTCATACAGCCTAGAACTTAGTCTGTCTCAACGGGGACTTGCCTCCCTGCTGTAGATAAGAAATTTAGAGTTTAGCAAAACGTTAGAATTTAACGAAACGGGCATGGTGGGGATGGAACCCATGATCCTGGGGTCACGAGCGCGAGATTTCGCTCTAGGTGCTCCAAGCTGGTATGCACTAGCCCACTCGACCACCGATCCCCCATTTTGTTGTGTTAGCAAACACACGGGCTGTGGGGAAAACTAAAGTCCCTGGATCCTGGCAAAGTAGTGCCATTGCCTTCTCTACCTGCTAGCACGACACAAACGGGTACTAACATACAGACGACCAAAACCTCGCACAGCGATTGGCTAATATGTCTACGTAGCCATGGAAATCGCCATCTCGGTCTATTCAAATATCTTAAGCTTCCTGAGGGTCGTTTTAAACCAATCGTGCCAAGAGCACCATGAAGCGTCATTGTACTGGAAGCGTTTCACACCAATTTAAGCGTCTTTGGTACTGTGTATGCAATCAACTTATCAATCATGGCCATCTCCACGGATCTCTTACAGTTATATTGTTCTTCTTGAGTATTCAAAACAGTGAACATATTTTTTAGTGCCTCCAAGCACCGACACAGCATGGGGTGGAGATACAAAGATGTACGCTTGTTTCGCTGGTGTGTGGATAGGAAAATCTCGGTACACAAGAAACGTCCTCATAAAGCTACACGTCACCAACACATTTAGGTCTGTTCACAAAGAACGTAGGGGTCAAACAGAAATTGCTCATATCACGGACCGAAATAGCGACCATACGGGGAGCTTAACGCTCCTTTCCCAAGATTCAGTAATTTTAGGGAAAACAAGCTCGATAAAGCGCACCATTTAGTTCGATCTCCTGCCCAAATTTTAGGCGAGCCCCCATCAGTTATACTCCTTTTCATCTTATGTTGTACAGCAGCGAAGGCTAGAAGCTCAAGCTCCGTTGGCACGAGGGCTTTTGCCGCCGAGATCTGCTCCAGAGCAGGGAGCTCTTGCTTGTAGCCTTTCCTGCGGTACACCATAAGGTTACATGGAGTATAAGTAAGGTAGGCCAGCCTAGTTGAACTCAGTGACCGTTAGCGGCTCAATGACAGTTGGTGCCGCCATGTAACTGTGACCGATCACCATTGAGGCAACTGTAGTTGCCTTAATGACAGTTAAGAGCGCTGTGTACCTAAGTTACTAGATGAGGTTGAATCGATTAAGTTGCTGGGTGTGTGGTTTTATAAAAAGCTGCACTGGGCTTCTCATGTGTCTAAGCTCGGTGAAACTAATTCCAGGGAAATCAATCTACATAAATTACGACTTCTTCTATTACCATGGCTAAAACGTCAAATATACTACGCGGTTATACTCTAACATGTGCATGACTGTTTTTTAGTTTGGAAGACTACTTCAAAATCCACATGATAAAAGTTAATTGTATTGCTTAACAGAGCAATTCGATCTATTGAGTGGCTCAGCAATAAGGATCGTATCGAGGCATATTTTCAGAAACATCGTTTTTTAGTTTGATCCAGCTGATTACTTTAACCTTACTAAAATCGTTTTTCATCTTCACAAAACGTACATACCCTTAAATAGTCGTATCGTAAAAAGTGAAATTACATATAACTTACGACATGTTCAATACACTACAACAAAATGCGCATGAGCTATGGTGATCAAAGTTTATCACACCAAATCATCCAACTACTAAACCAATACTTACAAACGTTTGATATTATTGAGAAAAAAGAAAGAGTTCCGTTGGCCTTTTTTTAAAATCAGAATAAACGTTTATATTTCGAGCTTGACGTGACTGTTAAATAAAAGTGTATAGCCTTCTTATTTTTATTGTTTCAAGTGTTTGTATGTGCTGTGCCCTGTTGAGGCATGCACGGGGTTGGGCACCTTTGTCAGGTGTTTCTATTCACTTTGTGTCCTTGCCACCCCTCCAAATGGCAAATAAATAAAAACACAATAGCGCGAATACGACGTCGCTGTTTCAGCCATTTTTCTCGCACTGCTTATCGTCCAACACCAAACTTTAGTGTTTTTATTTTGTTTCGTTGCCCCGAATGGACACATTCCAACACCCAAGCGATTTCCATAGCGTCCCCATAGTCACGCAATAAAAGAGAAAAAGACAGCGATCATTTCTTTGTAGTCATTGTGCCGCGCTTTCTACAAATAAAACATTAAGTTTTTGTATAAAAAAAAACGTACAGCTTGCCTGCGTGTAGGAACGCACAAGCAAATTACACAGGTACGTTTAACTTTGAGGAAACGAGTAGCCGGAATACAATGCCGGCGAAAACAAAAGTGTTACAATTCTATTATCCGTCCCCGGCGTCTTTGTTCAATGAAGCACCCTGTAGTGGTGACGGAAACGTTATGGCCACTGTCAAGCTAAGTACGGCAGAGTGTCTTTTTCGAACACCCTCGTCGCCTTCCACAGTGCTCAGACTGCGCGCGCACTCCCAGCCCTCACGAGACGCTGAAAGTGGTATTGAAGGTGTGAAAAGCTCGCGCTAGAGGCATGACAACTGAAGGACCGCCCTTCTGTTCTCATCTTGTTGGGGCCTGTAGAAACGGTAAAAGTGAGCCGACACTACTACTGTGCCTTCAATTCTTTTCGACAAAGTGCTATGTGTTTTTTTTTTTTTTAAACAAATTTATTTGACAGAGGATGGTAATAATTTTGGAGCTGACGATTTGAGCCCGAACTTGGTATTTTAACTGTAGTACCTAACACAAAAAGCTTTGTCGCATCAATATAGCACGTACAGCTAGATCTCACCCAAACGCACTATTTCCACATAACACGGGTTCGAGCGAACACCGCGGTACGAACAACAACATTACCTAAATGGCATCGGTGAAGAAAAAAACGCAAAGTTAGCTTTCCCATCACCACTACCTCCTTCACTTCCAAAGACTTACCTTTTCAACTGAACGGCTTACGCAGCTCAAAGGAAACATGCTACGAGCAAAACAATCAGTCGCAGCAGCGAAAATGTAAGGACCAAGTTCATCCCTCCCTCTCTCTACCAAAATGAACCAAATCAAAAGCGAGCAAGGTGAAAAACAAATAAAATAACGGCCCATAGTTAAAGACTATCCAGTGCAGAGGTAGCAGAACGGATCGCCGAGGTAAACAAAGGATTGTTCTACAGACTCTTACGTCGCTGCTGTTGTAGTTGACTCTTTGCTGTTTTTGATACCGTTGAGATTCTTCTTGTTCGTCCGGTGCCTGGGTCTCTTGTTTACGCTTTATTTCTGTTTCACCCTATTTCTCCTGTACGATTTTGTTGTTGTCGTTCTTTGTTTCGTAGTGCTGCGTAGACCGGGGCAGTCGTCGGGAAGAGAAGCGCAGCACCGCTGGGATTAGCGTCTCGCCCTGCACCTGACAGGTCGGAGCAAAAACTCGCGGTCCGAGAAGGCCGGCGGAGGCTGGGCCTAAACTGCTCCCACGCGAGCCACCGGTCTCACGGTCGACAAGAGAACCCGGACGCCGGGTATCACCTGGTTGCAGCCCCAGAGACGGCCTTCTTGAGCGGTCGAGGCTTGAATGGGAAGACGCGTGTGCGTGCTTGTGGGTTACTGAGCTTTTGTCTGCTTCTAATGGCCTTTTTACTTTTGCCAAATAACTTTTATATTAAGCCTTCAATGTTCACTGAACGCCGAACAGGCATACTTTTTTTTTATTACCTTCTACACAAACAATTACGTAAATATTAAGTTTTTCTTTTTCTCCAACTCACCGCAAAAGAAGCCGCGGCGTAATTTTAAAGGTCGTGAAGTGCTCTGTCATCGGAACAGGAACTTGTCTCGGCAGTAGGAGAATGGGAGCGTTAACGGCGAGCTGGCGGTGTGCCGGTAGGTTTTACCACAGGGTTTTACCGCGCTGATGTCGCCGATGCCACCGATATATTTTCTTAACCGGCGCCTCTCGTCACCACGATAGCCATGGACACATCGCAACTGAGCAAAATTCAATTAGATATGTTGCGCCACAGCGACAGCATGGGACTGGTCTCATACGCCGGTACGCCTGTTGGAAAATGCGGCGACTCTTCCGACGAAGACTCCAGTTCCTCGTCGGATATCCGACGACAAGGTGTGGAGACTCCAATGTACGGAATGTTCCGAGCATACACGGATGACCTAAGACCTGGGGTCCCTCAAACCGATGAGCTTGCACCGAGAGCTTCGACGTGGTTCCTCGAGGGGCAAGGGTGAAACTGCAGTCGTTTCTTTTTAAGCTCTGGACTGCACGAACTGTAATTCGGGCACTTGCAACGAGCGCGTTAGCTACGACTTCGTCCGTTGTGACCGGAGCGATCGGAACAACCGCTCTGCGTCGCGCGTACGCACACCTGCAACCACTGCAAGAGGTGCAGCTGGTCGTCAGCACGACAGCCGCTTCTCCGCCGCCGTCAGCCGTTTTCGCGGTATCGCTAAAAAGAAGGGGACGCGCACTCACTCACTGGCGTAGCAGAAAATGCACAAAGTTTTCTGTCGGCTCAAGCTTTATTAACTTTTATTTCGTCAGGATGGGCTCTCAGGGCAGAGCGGATGAAAAAAGAAAAGAAAAAGATGCGGTGCGCCGTCTTGGACGATCACGACCTTAAAACACGGCGTTTTTTATAGCTGAAAAAAAAAAAAAAACCTTTTGGCTTTCTATTTTTTTTTTTTTTTGGTTTTCGTTCACACATTTTACAACGTGCGGTGGATGAATTTTAATTTCAAAATCGTTTCGTGGTCCCTTTCATATTTTCGCATATGTGTATATTATGTGTCCTTTCCCTCTCTACTGTGTGTGATAAAAAAATATATAAAGAGAGTGCCCACTTTTGTTTCTCTCTCTTCACGTAATATTTTAAGTGGTCTCTTTTTCTCTAATTTTTTTATATTACCTCTTTTTCCGTCTCTCTTTTTACTTGCCTTCCCATCATTATTCAGAACAATTTTCACCTTTAGCTTTTTTTTTTTTTTGTCACGGGGTAGCAAGTGAACTACTAATGTTGACTGCTCGTATGATCCCTAGGAACCAGACCGCTGGTTCTGTTTCTGGAATTCCTCTTTTTCTCTCTTCACTCACACATATTATTAACTCTAAACATATATTTAATAAAAAAAGCATCGCATTAGCCAACGCCACTTAATATATTATAATATACAATTTATTACAATATATTACAGGGCGTTTTCAGATAAGATCGAACAACCATGTCCGGTGACCATTTTTAATTTTGATGAAATAAATATATTGTGCTGGCTTTATGCCCAGAAGTATAAAACCAATCCTTGTTTTGGGAAAAAAAATCTTGTCTTTGCGAAAAAAAATTTTAAGCACCCCTGCAGTCACATGCGCGTTTTGCGTATCGCGCGATGTTGACATTTCGGGCGGCTTCCCTCAAAAAAGGGTTCTGGCTACAGGTCTTCAAATACTCACTAAGAAATTAGGCATAAGAAGGATTGACAAAAAGTATTAATCACCGAGTATTAGGGTAGTTATTTTGAAAAAAACAAAATCGCAAACACGGCACATTGCGCAATAACGCTCTGGATTCAAGAATATTTTTCTCCGTATCTATAAAAGCTAAGGTCTTCAAACTTTTCCAGTGTGTTTCCCTGTATATAGTTCATCTTTGCGTGAAATATTGTTGTCCTGATTAGCTGGAGAAATTTACAAGAATTGCTCACACGCGGGCATTTAACTAAAAATGCATTATTTTGAAAATCATTTAAAAAAAAAGGCCATCTTTAATTTTTATTACACTCTCTGAAATTAACGTTTATAATATGTACAAACAGAGTCTGCAAAAACATGATGCAATATTTGTGTTGCTTTTAAGTTATAAAGCGAGAAACATGGCCAAATTGACGCTAACGCGGTTGCCATAAATGCTGCGTGCACATACCCGCTCTTCACAATTTCATTTTTATTAAAAAGTGTAAAAATGCTACAGGGTGGTCAGGAAAAGACGAATTGACAGCACAGAGGTGGACGGTATTTTGGAGGGAAAATTTCTAATACATTTTCATACAACCGACCCAAAAATGTCCATTGGCCGGAGCGATCGAGGTGCGCAACCCTGTAACTTGCTTCGCGGTACCTGTTTCAACAGACGGCGTATAGCGTTTCCGTCTACGCGACGTAAAGGAAGCAACCGGAGCGACTTTGCATATTAGTACATATTATAAACGCTAATTTCAGAGAGTTTAAAGAAAATTAAAGATGGTCTTTTTTTTTTTAATGATTTTCAAAATAATGCATTTTTAGTTAACTGCCCCTGTGTGAGCGATTTTTGTAAATTTCTCCAGCTAACCAGGACAAATCTATTTCACGCAAAGATGAACTATATACAGGGCAACACCCTGGCAAAGTTTGAAGATCTTAGCTTTTATAGATACGGAGAAAAATATTCTTGAATCCGAAGCGTTATTGCGCAATGTGCCGTGTTTGCGATTTTTTTTCTCAAAATAACTACCCTAATACTCGGTGATTAATACTTTTTGTCAATCCTTCCTATGAATAATTTGTTAGTGAGTATTTGAAGACCCGTAGCCAGAACAGTTTTTTGGGGGAAGCCGCTCGAAATGTCAACATCGCGCGATACGCAAAACGCGCATGTGACTGAGGGGGTGCTTACAACTTTTTTTCGCAAAGACAAGATTTTTTTTTCCAAAACAAGGATTGTTTTTATTATCCTGGGCATTAAGCCAGCACAATATATTTATTGCATCAAAATTAAAAATGGTCACCGGACATGGTTTTTCGATCTTATCTGAAAACGCCCTACAGTAAAACATATTATAATAGATATAATATACCAAATTATATTATAATAATAATATAATTCTCGAAGATTCGAGCTTAGTCTAACCCCGAGTGTAAAACATAAGAAGGCCAGAATGAACTTGCCGAGTCAGTCTCGCCCTAGATTACTCCCGAGCATTCTAGGTCGAATATTGGAGATACAGAGTGGAGTAGATGAGGAGCCTACCGCGGCTTTGCCGACACACAATCTCTCGTGCTAACCAACTGTCACGCCGACTCCGCGACGTTCGCTGCCACTGTTTCGACGCTCATTCTCGCTTTTGTTTCTTGCACAAGTTCGCCGATTAAACTTTTACTTTCATTTTATGCACGTCAAGCCTTCTCCATCCGCGATGTTTGACGGAGACAGATAAAAAAAAAGTTGCACTGACGCAGCTGGACGAACGCTCGACCGTCCTTAACATACGAAGTCCATGTTACTTATACTGATAGCCTCCACAGCGGAAAGTCAGAATCGCTGATCTTGGTTGTGTCATCACAGACTTTAAAAGTCAGAACTAACCAATTGGAATTGAATTCAAGTCGAAGTTTGAAACACCTCAATAATTTACAACGTTAAACAATTTAACATCTAATTTCATATAGGTGTTCGTCGAAGCTGTTAATCACTTTCGCCGAATGCTTACTGCACTTCCTACTTCATATTTATTTATTATCATCAATTTAAACAAGAGCGTAGTTCACTAAGCTTGTATGCAACCACTTCGTTATTGCGCAAAAACATCGCGGGTGACGTTTCTATGAAACGTCGATCGCGAAATAAAGCCCCGCTCTCTTAGACCTTTTCGCTTGACTAGCAGCTCAAGTGTCCTTGCAAAGGATAAGCACGCTCTCCTTACACCGGAGAAATGAATTGGCGCTCAGAAACGAGGCGACCGAGGCCCGCGGTGCAGCGAAGCGGACGCTACTGACTAGACAACGGCGGCCCTAAGAGCGGCACAAAAGATTTTCTCCGTCTCTCGGGTGAAACAAAAACGGAGAAGAGGCTGCCAGAGGGAGGAGAAACGAGAGAAGCCGGCGGAAGACAAACACGGGGCAAAAGCAGAGAAAAGATATCGCGACCGTGTAGCGAATCGAAACGGGCAGTGCTCTAAAGCAGCACGAAAGTACCAAAAGATAAAGGCGACCCGACTCGGCGCTGTTGGCACGTCGCCAAAGTCGCGGTCGCCGGCACTGACCCAATCGACAGACGAAAACCATTTTGAAGAAGGAAAAAAATAATGCAAGTTGCTCGCAGACAGGCAAAGAAAATCCAACAAGGCCACGTTCGCTTATTGGGATCTTAGAAGTGTCAGGTCAAAATTAATCGCATAATGCTTTTACTTATACCATATGCCACTGGATCCTATTTTCTCCCCTGCCCGCTAGCCGGACACCAACGGATACGAACATACGCACGACTAAACTTCGCAAGGTGATTGGCTGATCGGTTTTAGTTGCCTAGGCAATCTCCATTTCGGTCCATTCAAATCTTCGAAGCTTCGCAAGAGTCGTTCTGAACCTGTCGCGTCAAGATCAATATGGAGCATAATAAACCCTTTCCGAAATTCAGTCTGGCCACTTTGATCACTATCCTCATCTTTGGAACGAAATCTGTGCCATACCAATGGCGGTCTTCTAGTGACTGATAAAGGAAGACGTTGAAGATGCTGCTAAACGGATGATGCGAGGCCTGTACATGTAAATTCGGGGGGTCAGTACGACGCGACGTAGGAATGGAACACAAGAGCTACGTAAGCGTTCATTTCTAATAACTCAGATTCAGTTAATCTGTGGGCGGCACACAATCGGCTTTAAAGCACTTTGGTGTATAGAGTTTTCTCGAGGCACCTGAGAGGGTGGGAGCTTTGTTCTGAATGCAGGTTCTTGGTCACGATCGAACTAAGAGTGATCGAAAAAGAACTCAACTGAACAATTCCTCGCGTGCCGTTGACTTGCGAAAGTGACGGTGGCGATACAAGTTCATTTACGCCATTAATATGGCAAAACCGAAACTGCTTTACGACCCACCAGATGGCACTGAATTTCGGAAAGGGTCTATTGGGCCAGAAGCATTCCTGGCCATTATAAGCGTCATTGACACTGTGCATGCAATCAACTTGTCAGTCATGCTTATCTCCAGATATCTCTTTGAATGGCATCATTGTTCTCGTGTATTTGAAGACGGGAAAATTAGTTCTTGATGCCGCCAAATACCGACGTCGCATGAGGTGGCTGTGCAACGATGTGGGCTTCTTTCGTTGGTCTGCGGGTAACAAAATCTCGGTATTCAAGAAATGGCTTTGTGAAACTCCCCATCACCAGTGAATTTCAATATGCTCACCAAGAATGGAGACGACAAGGAGAAACAGCTCATTCCATGAACTAAAATGGCGACCATAAACGTTTTCTCTTTTCTGTCGTTCTCAGTCACGTGGGTTCCGTACCAGGTATGCTGGACGAAAAAATAATAAAATATTTCAACCTGGAATATGCGAGAAATATAGGTAAGGCAAAAGAAGAATGTGTATCACGCATTTTACGTATACACCTTCCAGCGGCGGGGAGGGATCAAAACGTGGTTTCTACCGCACACCAGAAGTGACGACAGTCAAGATGGCTGCGGCCTTGTGGAAAAGGCGTATACGGGGAGCTCGGCGCTACATTTCCAGAATTCAGTAAATTTCAGTCGTACCTAAGCTTGGCATTGCCGATAAAAACAAATTCGGTAGGCGCGAAATGCAAAATGAAAAGGCACGTGCTCCACAGTGGCCGTTCACGCGGCGTCGGTGCACGCCATGTATTGTTGACGAGATGTTTGAGTGCATGTGCTTTACGGTTATACCCGCAACGTCACCACCAGAATTATCAGTGGCGAATGACAAGTTCAACGGTGTGTCTAAAAAGCACGATCAACGCTTGGGACCGTCATGTTCTTAATCAACACAGTCAAAAATGACACTCCGACATATCTCTTATTCCCTTCGATGAACACTATTAATCCTATCTAAGACGCCAGAGTGAACATTTAGTCAATCGCGGAAGGTTGCCGCCCACAGCTACGTTTTTCTGTCGTACGTTCCATTACCACACAGCTCATAAAACCCAGTAATTCTTGCTCGGAAAGTGTTTTGCACCAAAGACAGCCTTGATTGTATCTTGACCCATTTAACGAGCTACGCGCCAGTACAGTGTAGCTTCAGAACTTGGCGTAGAAGTTCTGGAAGCACGAGAAAATGCGAGGGTCCCAACTCCCGACTGCCGAAGCTTCCGAGGAATGTCAAGCCGGAAAGCGACATGCCGCAGAGCAGGCGTCTGCCACATTCACCACCACTGCTGGGACACCACCAAGATCGCGACCGGTGACACAATGGTTGTGTTCTAAATTTACTCGATCTTACTTACTCCAGGTTAATGGTTTTGTACATTGGCGTTCTAAACCCTACCAGAGTTCAGCGTTTTTTTTGTTTTGTTTTTTAATCTGGGCTCTCACGTGACACGTCCGGCTGGAGTAACTCGGATCTATTTGGGTAAGATTCGGAGCACAACCCATGACACTTTTATGACGTCATCAGGCGGAAATTGAGGGAACCACTTTTACAGTGGAGCTGCTAAGGGCTAGTTTCCCCAGTATCGTGTCCGTCAGCAAACAAATGATGACACTAAACTCTGGACAGGTACCGCCATATATAAACGACGGCGGTAACCAGAAAGCCGGCTTGCCGGTTGTCAGGCTGCCGCCATCACTCATAGATTGCGGCAACCTCTCCAGCCTTTCCACTCTGGCTTGCCGACTTGGGGCCGGCCATTACATCATTCCCACCATAGTATAGCTTCGCTGGTCTTCCTTCTTCACCAAAATAGGAAGGCTCAAAAAAAAATTTTTTTACGCGTTTTAGGCATTATACTTGACGCTTAAGATTATGGTTGCTATTTATATCTGAAGCGTTATCTGAAAAGTTTTCCCGTCTCCAAGAAACGCTGAGACAATGAATATCGCATGGGTTTTCTGAAACCCTATCTTAAAGCCCAGGAAGTTGCGCTTTCGAATTTTAGAACTGCGGCGCACCTGCACTAAGCACCAAAATGGTGGCGCCCACAAGACAGTCAGAAAATGGAGGGCCGACTCTATAAACCTAGTTCATTTAGTGGCTCTGGATGTATCAATTTTTAGATACCGAGAACCAGACATGTACGTGCCTCATTACTACCAATCACATTACTTGTAAAATATTAATTTTCGGAGTAATTTTGTAATCATTTCAATATATTTATTAGGAAGTAATCGCATGAGTAATTTTATTACTTTTGGAAGTACTAAAATTACGTCTAACCATTACAAGGTTTTCTTTACCCTCCTTAAATGGCGCCCTTCGTTTCTACCAGTTTCGTACGGAATCATCGAACCAAATCTCCGACAAGAAAATGATATATTGAAATTGGGAAATAAGTAGTATAAAGACTCCTTTTCAGACCGGAACAAAAATTTGTTGTTTCTGAAGTAATCGACTAATCTAATTTAATACTTTTTAACCGAGAGTAATTGTAATTGTAACCGATTACCGTTTTGTTTCGAGTAACGTCTACGAAACTGCCGGGAACCCCAAAAGAATCGAGCGAATGCATTAATGGGAGTGGCTCATTGTGGATTTGAGTCCGCCGACCGCTGATCTAATTAGCAACTTTCAGCGATGGTGGTATACCACGGCGTGAGAATCGAGTTCCTTAGCTCCTGGACGATCGGCTTTACAATAAAGGTGCTCGGCTACAACTTCCTGTCGTGAAAATGTAGAGTAAGGTTAAAATACTGCTCGCACATAGCAAAACTAGAATTACTTGCGAGTCGCAGGCCCAGCCTCGTACTGCTGTTCTACGACAATCATTCAGATGACAGCTATTTTGATAGGCGCCGGTGCGCCCCCTGTAAGTCGTGAAAGTTGCGAATAGCCCGTTACCACGAAATTAAAGGGCGCGTATGCAGGCAGTTTTAGAGAGCAAAGAGAAACTTCGAGCGCGCAGAATTTAGTCGTATAGGTGCAATCGAGGCGATTACGTTCGTTGTAAGATAACACTTCTAGAAGGAAAAAGGAGCTAAAGCACTTTCTCTAATGAAATCCTTTATTCCGAGGTTCTGTCTCTTGTGACATCAAAGACGAACGCCAACGAAACAAAAAAAAAAAACGTATTAAAGCTAGACAAATAAGGTGAAACAGAATATTGTGGTTTATTAGACATTTTATCATATTACAATCTTCGATGCTCACAACTTGAATGCATCAAATATTTAGCGTGTTTCATCTTTGTTCAACCGTTTCCACACAATTCTGTACACGAAGCCGTACGATAAATAAATAAATTTCGAATTAATAAGCAACTAAAATAAATACGCATATTTAATACTGACAAGTTTTGCACGCGACTAATGCTGGCAGAAAGAACCCGGTCACCGAATTCCAACAAGAATGGAACAAGACAAAGTGACTAAACCCGCAGTCAACCCCGACGGAAACTCCCGCAGGACAAAAACAAGAAATTGGTTGCAGAGCTATAAGAGGAAAACGTGCGTGGCTGCATATGGATCACTTTCATTTTCACGCCGTTGGAAGCCCGCAAGCGCGAATATATTTTGCGGAAAAAAATAAAAATAAAGAAAGTATCTTGTCCGGAGGCGAAGCACGGCAGAAAACTTGTGGCCTGGAGAACAGGAAGCCGGCAGCGCGCAAGACCGTTGGGGCTATTAGGACCCAACCAGTACAACCTAAAAGACAAGGCCCGCTCATGACGTCATCTTTGGTGGATCCGCCACTTTCTGACGCAAGCGAGGCGGCGCCAGGTGGGCCAAATAGTGATGACGTAAAGGGGAAAAGGCCAGCCTTGTCTTCTAGGTGGGATATATGGGCCCGACTCTCCGCTGTTCTTTCGCATTCCACGGGCATGTAATATGTTGTTGTTCGTCCTCTCAACATGACTGTGCTTGTCGGTCGTTTCACTGTTGTTCTTTCTTGGACTCCGTCGCCAATGCTCGCGTTATCGGCGCGGTGCGGAGGCCCTCGTCGGTTTGTCACTGCGGATGCGTGAAACGCAAAATTTGTTTAGACGCTTGCTGCTTTTTTTTTGTTTTTGTTTCTTTCCTGGTGGCCGTCATGTTGAAGTTCGACGTATAGCTGAGTTAGAAGAAATAGCAAATCAAACATGACAAAAACCCCGAGACTTGAGGCGAAAAACAACATAAACAATAAAACATCTCAACCTCTGTGGAGTTACGGGAAAGCAATGATTACAAGCGCTTGATAAAAGAATCATTGACAATCTAGAGGGGGCAATAAAGACATTTTTGAAATCGTCTTTTCTTTGTGATAACTCATTCTACGGGAACTTAGCATCCCAGAATTCCAAAAATTATGCTCGTGTGACGTCTATTTCCCTACTAAAATGTAATAGATGTTCGTGCCACGCCCTTTTCTGAGCGGAAAATTCTGGAGCGCAGAATTCAGCGGAGGCCCCGGCGGCGTGACGACGGACGCGCGTCAGCCAATCGCAAGCCGCCGGCGCCTCCGCTGCATTTTGCTCTCCAGATTTTTCCGCTCACGCTCAGAAAAGGTCGTGGCACGAACTTCTACCAAATTTTTAGAAGGAAAATTGACGTCTCACACAAGCATACTTTTTAGATTTCTAGGATGCTTGTAGTCCGTAAGATAAGTTATCACCAAAAACAGATCTCAGAAACGTCTTTAGTGCATCTTTAAACCATGATAACGTTCTTAATAAACCTTCAAAATTTCAAGCTCACAAGACAAGGCTGAAGTGATGGGCGGGACCCTGCCAAACCCCAAAACATCACTCGTACAGCGGTATCTCTAACGGATCGCCGTATTTTTGAAAAAGAAGTGCGTGATTGAACACGGCCGACGAGGCCGACGAGACAAGTCACGTCACAATGCCCTCGGGCGTTAAAGGTACTGAAATAAATAATAAATTATTATTCCTCTCCTCCTCACTTCGTCCCGTAGAGCTGGTGAACCGAAGCGAGGAGGAGAGAAGCAAAGCCTCTCTCCTTCCCTTCTCCCCCTCACCCCTTCCTTTGTGAGGATCATGACATCATAGCCCTCGATCGATCGCGCCCTTCTTTTCCAAACGTACGGTCATCCGTTTGAGATATCGATGTTTTGGAGTTCGTAGCGTCTCGCTCAACGCTTCTGTGGCCTTATCTTGCGAAATCCAGATTTCGGTTCAGTATCCCTTTAAGTCCTAAACTGAGACGGTTTCTAGGGCTCTAAAAACTGGAAAGTGAGAAAGCAAAAAGAAATAAAACATCTTCCCGAGGGGAACCATGGGGTGATGCGGAGCATCGTGTTGGTTCCAAGGAAAGAGTCAGTTGCGTGCTGACGTCGAGAGATGGCGCCACCGACTGCCCTAGTATTACCCCCTACGCGAGCCTTCGTCGCGGCTCGCGGCAGAGAAACTTGGAACGCTCGCCGCTCGCCGTTTTTTTTTTTTTCACACTTGAAGGAGAGGAGACTAGAGGAGGAGAGTTGCGCGTGCGCGCGCGGTTTGAGGAGAAGCGAACGCACGCGCAGTGCACGCAGCTGGTAGAGAGAGAGATAGCGGAGAGAGTAACGCGCAGCTGTTGGAGACAGGGAAGGAGGAGAGTTGCGCGTGCGTAGTTCGAGTGCCGACTACAACGCCGACGCCGCGGGACATAGACCCGAGCAAGAGATGCTCCGCATCTAAAAATAGTCACTATTGGCGGGGAGAAGAAGAAGCCCTTTTCGTGGGATTTGTTAGTGATTTCCAGGGAGAAAACGCAACAAAAGCGACTGCTTCTTAAGCCTCCCTTTGTACTTTTGTAGGGTTCTCGCTCGTATTTTCTAGCAAGATTTGGTACTTATAATTGTGGTTTCACCAACACCGGAGTTGAAGGGGGGTGTGTGACCACCCGTCAGAATGGGGGTGGGGGTCAAGATTCCTTCTTAATATACACGGCTCGCACGTGACGTCATCGCCTCGTGCTGGTGTTCATTTTGGGTAATTTCTACTTGTTCATGCCGAGAAAAACCTAATTCGGTGAAGTTACTTTCATCAGAAAGTACGGGCTCAGCAGCGAAGCAATGGCAGCTGATGTGACGTCAGTGACAGCCATGTATATAAACAGCCGCAAACTTTCTGTTTCTCCCGTCAAGTTTTCCACGCCGTAGTCACGGATACAGTCATGCAATTCTTGCGTACCGCCAAGGCGGAGGCGCTCTTTGCGATAAATAGCACTAAAAGGAACATCCGCAGATACTTAGTGCTTCGAAAACAGGAGCCTGCCATGCACTGTGCTCACAGCTTCCGTGGACCAACGCGCTCGTTTATAAACAGCGAGCCGGTGTATTCGCGGCGAGAAGTTTGGGAATCGCCGCCTGGTGGAATTGTTTCACAAGCTAGAGTGAAGATATTTCAACTTCCTCTGCTGGTGCAAGCTCGTGCAATGCCAAGCTTCTATGCATTATAAAAATTAAAACATAACCGTGTAAGCAGCACGTGCACTACCCATAGTGAGAGAAACAGAAGCGCCTCTGCGCGAGTTTCTCACCGCGAATACACAAATATTCTGCACCATCAAGATTGCCCGTTTTAACAGGCTATTAAAGTGAGCTCGTTCCGAGCGTCCGCTCTAAACATCGCACTCAAATGGGGCGTCTGTGAATCACGGGCAGCCTCGGATAGCTATTTCAGAAGTTAAGAGGACGAGTGCACAGCTTTGATAGGCGCTCAAGTTGCGCAAGTGCACGTGCGCCCATAGCGTTGACTGCATAGCCGCAGAATTTTGTCCGCAATTATAGTGTAGTAAATGTGGTTAACCGTAACTTCTGTCAAGTGTGCTCGTGTACCAAGAGTATAACACACTGTTTACAAACAAGCCCGCGCTTGCCCCCACTGCGGGCGCTCAAAAGCCGGATTCCCGCCAGGTGCGTATGCGCAATGCCAACAGCAGGTCCATCGCATGGACGTGACATCAGAAAGTTCGGGTGGGGTATAGGTACCACTCAATGGTGAACATTAGCACGTGAATAACGCGTCTAGCGACCGGGCAGCCAAGTTGGTTTTCTGTAGGTAGCACCGTCCTATACGTGACTTGTACTGGCGTCAAGTCCGCAGCCGTTGTGGTGGCCTCGCTGCTGAGCGCGTAGTTTCTGCAGCACACATGAGACGTGCCACTGCAACAACAACGAGAATAATCAAAGTCTGTAAAAAACAGACCTTCTACGTGACAGCATTGCACTCGAATGGGGCAAACTTAATAATCAGGCCCAAGCCCGACGACGAGGGTCCTTTGTCCCTTTAAGTGAACATTTGACTGGACACGGGGACAAGACGAGCGCTCGCGCAGCACTAGTGTTGAACTACTGTCTGCGATCGACCTCACTGTTATGATGTCGAAATGCTAGTGAGCAGGTCTAAACTATTCTATACTCCGTTTTACATTAGGCTCCACCGCAGCCAACGCTACGATCCAAAAGTGTCAATTAAGCAGCATCAAAGGTACAACGTAACGTCCCTTGTCATCTTTGCGCGTTTGCTCAACACCTCCTAGATAACAAAGCTGTAGTGCTGAATAAGACGGTTTCATCAGAGAAGGCCAACGCTGCGCACATATTGGCCATGACGATTGCGTCAATGTTTGGCGCAAACTCGACTCGAAGCCGAGCGCTGACGCAGCACTCGTTTCCAATCTGTGTCCAGCGTTGGCCTTCTCTAATGACGTCATCTCATTCAGCACTAAGGCTTTGTTATCTACGAGGTGTTGGTTGGCTATCACTAGCTAAAGCGCGATCCAATACAAACCAGTATGCTGGCAAGTGCGGGCAAGTGCGGGGCCCGGAATCGACGTCATACCTGACGTCACCGAAGACGTCCGTGCAAGGCCTGCCTTACACCATCAAGTGCCCTGGGCCAACCCCGGCCGGGGCGGGGTTAGCCCAGGGCACCCCTTTTTTTTTTCTTTTTATACGCCCGTGTCTACTAGGTACGTAATCACGTTGTTAGTAAAAGGAGGCATGTTGTTAAAAACAGCTCGTTTTAGCGAACACGGTTTTACCGACCCCAGTTTATCGAGTTCATTTATAGAGAAACCCAGTTTAGAGAAAATGACAATGAGTCTCCTTTTAGCGAAATCGGCCGCCGCGAAGAGGCGTGGACGGATAGACCAGGTGAGTTAACATTTTGTTTTAAAGAAGCGCCGCAGACTGCCGCCGTGAAGCGGCGCAAACGTGGGTTAGGGGGGGGGGGGGGGGGGGGTACCACGCGCCCCAGTGATACACGTGCAAAGAAATAAAGCCTCTTTGAAACAGCGTCCTCTTTTCGCTAAACGGCGTTTAGGCTGAACTGAGGCTACGCTTTCTTTAAAGGGATACTTCAACGAATTTTGAAATATTCCCGTCGTGTTCAAAAATAGGTTGAATATGATCCACAATATCCGAAAATGACAATCGCACGTTTGTATTTTGAGCCTGGTGGCTGTATTTTTCGTTATAAACGGCCCACTCTGGCAAGCGCTCGGAGAAGGCCCAGCGGAGACCAAGTGACATCCAACGCAATCGTGACGTAGGTCGTCTCGGGACGAGCAAAGCTACGGCGAGGCTGATGTCGAGAAGATGGCCTAGTCGTTCCAACCAACGAAGCGGCTGCTTTTGTATGAATTTTGAGTGACGGGTTAATCTTCTATAATCTTGTAGGGGGACAATGGCGACTTTTGCGACACACAAAAGGCATTCTCGGGAAGAGGGGAGTTCCTCCTTCCCCTCTTCTTTCGTCGTGGCCGGAGGCGAGACACTCACCGTCACTAGCTGTCAAGGTTCCTAGACGGGCATTACAAGCGAGGCGTTAGCGACATCCACCAGGTGCTCTTTGCTAATCGTGTAATTCGATTTAAAATTTCTTTTCCATACTTTTTTAACAAGATATTGGCATGTTCAATGTTATACTGCTCCTTTGAACATATATAGACCAAAAAATGAGCGCCGAAATGTCTTTGTAGTATCCCTTTAAACCGAGCTTCGATAAAACGTGCCCGTTCTGTAGAATGCGTTTCGATGAAATGGCGTGCGATCAACCGTAGTAAACCCGTTAGCAAACATACGAGTAGTGACCCAACAAGAGCACTTTGTAAGCCGAGAACCGCATTTCAAAAACGAATGGTGATCGAGCATATCGCGTCGTGTTAAGCGCTGTCTTAAAATAAATCAAGGACATAAAAAATAATGCTGAAATCGCTGCTGTCACTACGCTGATTCTCGACGAAATGCGTTAGGTTTTGACGCATTGGTTGTTAACCAGCGAAGGATGGAAATTCCAAACTCGCAACAGCTTTCCTCGATAGCCTATAATACTCCGCAAACTCTTGTCTTCGAAGAACCAATATTTCCCCCCGGCTGTCGGTGGTTTCGAGCAAACGGTGTCAATGCTGCGCCTCAAATTTTCGTGGTCGCGTACATTGTGCATAATGGCGAAACGAAACTGCGTGCCTAAACCCGGTGCCATCGTAGGAGGAGTGCGTATGAACGGCGGCGCGTCATTGGAAGCCTGCGAATAGATTCTTCCCCTAGCTTAAGTAAGAGGGAAAGTGAACGTGACGAGAGAACAAACGGAGCAAAAGAGCACGGGGGAACCCCGCGGCGGCCTCACGAAACCAGTTCAGTCCAAACCAAAGACGGCTGCATGCACGGAAGCAGTAAATGGCAACACATTAAAAGACATTGCATTAAGGGGGCGCGACGGCGCCCTCTTATTGATGGTGCCCTCAGCGACCGCCTGGGGCCGGCACTGCATCCGTGCCCCGGTGGCCAGATCGAAAGTTGGAAATATTTCAACATTCGGGGCGCGCAAATGACTGGACGGGGGCGGGGCAGAGGGCTCTCCTCGCGACAGAGGGAAGCTAAAGCTTTAAGCAATCGCTTTTGTTATATTCTCCCCTACGAAGTCGCCCAAAAATCTCACAAAAGGGGTTTCTCTCCGACTCCCGCCCGTGACGACTACTGCACGTCTTTCGCTTCCCGCTGCCGACAGCACAACAAACAACACCCTCCACTCCCACCGCTCGTCGCCGGTGGGCTGGCTACGTCGTCCAAATGCAACCGCACACTTTCGAGCCCCAACAAGCTCCGGAGGTTATAAAAAAACAAGAAAACAGGTTTCGTGTCCCGGGCGTTTCCGCACGTCGTTTTGCGGTTTGGATTGGAGCACCCTTAAACCAATCCCGCACAAAAACACAAAGCGCAGGATTGCAATAAAGCTTTGGTTGGGTCTAGTTGGTACATATCGGTTGAAAGGTTAAAAGGCGCAAACTGAAATGGGACGAAAAAAGACACACGTACGTCATGGACAAGCGGCAACTTCCAACTGATTGAATATAGCATCAAACATCGTCAAACTGATAGGAACGTTTATCTTGTTACTTGGGGGTGTTTATAGGCGATGATGATCGACAGTTTGACAATGTTTGGTCTTACATTAGGTCGCTTGGAAGTGGGCGTTTGTCCGCGTCGTACGTGTGTCTTTTTTTGTCCTGTTTCAGTTAGCGCCTTTTAATCTCAGGATTACGCCGCATTCACTGCGCGTGATTGGTTTAGCCGGCATTAGAAAACGTACAGACACCAAAAGACGTACAATGCACTTTTTCCGTTTCTTGATTGGCTACATCAAATGGTGTTGACTGCGACCGGGCTTCATGTGAAACGGGGTATTGGCAGCGTTGGCCAAGCCCCAAAGGGGCGCCGAGAATGCTATCGGTTGCCTGAATCGCCGTCAACTCGTTTCCCGCGCTCCGATCAGCGCCAAAATTTGTCCGGTTGTGGAGGACGCTGACTTTGCTTCACCGATTCGCGGATAATGTCGCACTCCAGTCATAATGACGTGTTCGTAACGCAACCGGGATGGTGACTATTGGCGACGAGACGTTTTGGTGGCCCCCTCTTATAATTACTATCTGTTACATCACGACCAGAATTATCAATTGTCAGCGACAATTTTGACGGTGTTTAAGAACCGTGGTTGTCAGTTTGAAGTCATAGCGTCCTTCGACCAACACCTTTAAAGTACAACAGTCATATATGTCTCTTATCTCCATGATTAAACGTAGAATTCATTATACTCAAGACGTCATAAAGAACCTCTGGCCAATTGACTCCGTAAGTGTGACGTCATGGGTCCAAACAAACCGTTGCTAGGGTCGTTGTTATGAAATGAATACATGTGGCTCGGTTTCGCTACGAAAACCCGGCCGTTCAAAAATCAGGAGCAGGATTTAAACTTCTAAAAATCACAGATATAGAAAGCTTGAATGTCATATATGTTGCGACAGAAGTGTGCCGGTAATCGCTCGTTTCTGAAATATATACGACTGCAACTTCCGGTCCTCAAGATGCCTGCAGCAGACGACGAATGCAAGAAGTATATGCCGTCTGCCGCACGCCGGCCGGCCAAGCAGGGGCCGTCGTTTGAATCGTGTGAATAAAGACGATATTCTGACATCACATTTGTTTGAAATATAATGAGTTTCAGACACTTATAAGAATTCATAGTGGGGTGCGATGCAAAATATGGTTTATCGAAGGTCCGGGCGTCGATCGAGATGATCGTCTGCTAAAAGATCGCATTGCACCCGTGAGAAAAGCACTTCAGGCAAACGGTTGAGATCCCAAATTTTGTTTGCTGACTCGCGCTATGCGAGGGTGCTTCGTATACCTGGTTGTAACCATCGCGTGGAAAAAGATTCTTGCAGTTTCTTCAGATTTCCGCAAGACCCCAAAGCGCGAAAGAACTGGATAAAAAACTTAAGGTGAGTTTATTACAGATTGTACTCGCATCGCGGGTTCGATGAAGATCTTCACCAAAAAAGCCCATCCACAGAATTTGATGTATACCAAGGGAAAAAAAAAGCAAAATACTGCGGAATTGCGATAGACATGCAATTTTTTAATAACCTGACAACCCCAATAATAATAATAACAAACAACTTACCTCGACGGCGTACGATTTGTCTCTCATGCTGGCCTGCACCAGGGGTTTCCCCAGGAATTAAAATCAGGGGGGGTGTCTAAATTGTTTTGGGGGGGTTAAAAGGGGGGGGGGGGGCATCGCGAATATAGGAGTCGTTGTGAATTAAGGGGGTGCCTTCGGAAAAACGAGGGGGGGGGTCTAAACCCCCCGCCCTAGGGGGGGTCTGGGGAAATCCCTGGCCTGCACTACGCCGGTAATGCACTTCAGGTCGTCGTCGTAACTGATCTGCATGACGTGGTTTTCACCCCTCGTAGCTAAGCTGAGTTGTTCACAGAAAAAAAAAAAACTCACATTACGGAGGCCTCTACGGCCATGATGATGCACTTGTTTTTGTCGCTCGTTTACCGACGCAATTCACTGAAGACGCCCGCTGCAACAGAGGCCAGCAAATCTATCATGTCGTCTGCTACCAAAGCAAAGCGGAGTGTAAGACTTCAGAAATGGCTTTCATCGTTGCGATACAACACTGAGACGACAAGAACATCTTCATAACTAGATATGAAGAAGTTAGGTTGCTTACAAAAAATTGTTTACTTACTTTTAAGCAAAAATCTAGCCTCATATGGAGCCTCCATGCATTAGTTCATAGCAACGTCCCTAGCAACGGTTTGTTTGGACCCAGACGCCATGTTGTGACGTCATCACTTACGGGGTCAATTGTAAAAGATATAACCACAGCGACGCTTTTTTTTGTTGCACACGTCGCCAATAAGCGGATGTCCGCTCCGTATAGGGATCGGCGAATGCTCTGACATGGACAACTCTGCCAGAGTCACTCGCGGTTCGCGCTCCACTAGGTCGCGGCTCAAAGCCCCGAGGGTTCTGCCTTCATTGGTGCTGTACAATTCACCCCGATCGTCTCCGAGGAGAGAATCATAGCAGCGAACCGGAGGAGCCGTTTGAAAATTGGCAGACCTAAGCGAAACCGCGGCGGCGGCAAAAATCAAATCTGTTATTTCCTGCACTGTGGAGCACACGGCGGATGGGCCTCCGCTGATTGCCTCCCGGAATGGCTCCCTCGGCAATCCCTTTCGTTGCTTTCACTCTGCACAAAAAGATGGAGAGGGAAGTAGAAAGAAGCCAGGCGAAATACTGGTGGTAGAAAGAGTACGCAAGGTGTTTAAATATAACTCGAACAAATTCATTTTCGGAGAAGCCATGAAAGTTACACAATGACGTCTGTGCAAGCAGGGTTAGTTCCACAGCAAGGGGGACATAATATATGGGGCTAATAATCACGATAAGTAAAATAACTAAAATTAGTTCAAATTTCACATCCGATGCATGCGCGGGATGAGACGGTAAATACACCAGTCGACGACGCGTTCCAGACAGTGTACCCAGGGCTCTCGAATGGCCGTGGTTTAAAGCGGCCGAGAGATGGCCAAAATCGAGGTTTTCGGTCCAGGGGAGCCGATAAGGGAGCCAGCCGAGCGCGTCGCAAGCGGCGGTGTGCCGACGACGGCGACGGGGGCGATCGATGACGCCGTCGTACAGCCCGCCAGGTGTTCACCTGCCTCTGCGTCCCTCTCGGGCCCCCGGGAAAGTGCCTTCTTTCACCGGGTGTCGTGTCGACCTATGAACGACGTCCCGGCCATTTCCGACCGGCTGAGCTACGGAATCCATTCGGGGAAAGGCCCGCGAGGTATCCCTTTGTTGGCATTGTTTATCGACGCAGAAATCCGGGGAAAAGTGAACGGAATGAACCAATGCCTGCTAAAAGCCGTAGTTGCTTCGTCTGCAGCATAATCTTTCTGCCTTTGATAACACTTCGTTGCACGCACAACCAGAGCCCGGTAAAAAGCAACCAGTGTGGGCTGGAGGCGGGGTCTTAACCTGTCACCAACTATAGAGATAAAAAAGCCCTAGTGCTGTCGGCCTTGCCTAAAGGCCAACGCGTGGCAGATTGAACACGAGCGTTGAAAAAAATATTTCAAAAAGTTAACCTAGCTGACATAAAAAGGGAGGCCCGTCGCTTTCCCACAGTGCAATAGATCGGAAGTGCACTTATGGGTTTCTCGCTTTTAAACAACGCAAAAAATCGAACAGTGCAGCGAACTTAGTTTTTTCGCCTTCCCACAGTGTCCAAGTTAGAGGGTGAAGCGCACATGCGGGGTTCGACTGTCGCGCGCAGTGCACATAAATGATAATAACTTTTTAATGAAATACAGCGCGACTAAAACAAGAAAAGAGCCGAGAAAACACAAGACAAGCGCTGTTTTAATGTTGTGTGTATGTTTAATGTATATTATATGATTTATAATATATATAATATATATAATGTATGTAATAAATATAATGTACATAATACATAATGTGTAATAATAATGTAGAATGTTGTGTGTATGTGTATACAGCCGGAAGTTAGTCAGCCCCAGTGGGAGACGGGTGTCTCATGCAGCTGTATACGAGTAATTTGGCCAGTGCAGTACAACCGCTAGCCTGGGGTCTTTAACGTGTAGCACTGCAGTAGTGATACACGACCGCAGGCCGGAACGAGGGTCATCCAGATCGAAACGGGCAGGGTGGGAATTGAATCCAGGCTCGCTGGGTTCTGCAGCGCGACCTTTCGCTCGACGTGCTCCGAGCTGGTGTGCGCCAGCCCACTCGGCGACCGATGCCCCGTGCAGGGTATAATATCATAAAATAAAACGAACTTGTTGTTTTCTCGTTTTTCTACGAAATATATTGCTGCAGGGAGATGTCCGCTGGCGAGTTAGTCAGTTTTCCTCTTTTCCAAGGGGTCAAGCCCGTTTACGAGTTCTTAGCTTTTTCACGAGACACATTGCTTTAGGTACAAAGAAATAAAAAGTGCGCACAGCAAAGTAGATCATTAAGTGCGAGGAGACTGGAGCATACCAAGAGAGGAAAGTAGGAGAATGTGTAGATGTGAATCTTGCGTAATATGACACACGAACTCCCGTGCGAAGACCAAACGAACCAGCGCGGACTTGTGCAAGCATTTTTGGCTTCGAGTGCTGTAAAAAGAAACGCTAGACTTGACCACGTCTAACATCAACCTGTATGTTCGACTCACCACATGCTTTTACAACAAAATCTAAAATAAATTAGGTTCTCATGACGTGCTTCGTCTATTTGTCCATACAAGCTAGTAATACTACTGAGACGGTAATCACCGATTGTGGTAGCGAGTCAAGTTTAAACTTCTTAAAATTGTCCTTCTAAGAAAATTTTGAAAAATCGAGTTCTTTCCTCATCTACTACGGTAATTTCTCTTCCAGATGCTCTTTGTTGGCACAGGTTTCGCTAGAACTAATTGTGCCACTTTTATTGCCCGAAATATCGCAATTCCGTTTTTTTTTTTTTTGTTACAATCTTTTTTTTTTGAGAGCTGAAGTACGTTACATACATATTTTATAGATAAACATAACGATGTTTATAAGCCAGTCAGCGTTATCGCAAACCGGGAGTGGGCATTCTGCGTGCGCAGAAACCAGATTCGTGTGGAGTGCGAGTCGTCTTCTCATGCGGCGTGCCTACAGCAGCGCCACCGCAGCTGCGAGACGCCAGAGTTGCCAACAGCCAGTAAGATATGTGGGACGGACTCACGTCGTCATAAGCCACTCTATAGACAGTTTCGCCCAAGAGCATCTCCATCATCGGCTTTCGGAAGACCCGTCGGAAGGTTCTTCTCGTGGACAATCGGCACAATGGTCTCAAAGCGGACCCCAAGCCACACCTCCAAGAAGTCTCCCCTTTGTTGACCGTCGGAGCAGGAGGCCCCACAATGGCTTCCTTCTACTGCAAGGCTCTTGGAGGACGACACGATCTGGTCATTTGGAACCTGGGAGAATCGTCCTGGAGGACGACGCCAACTTCATTTCGCGTCCCGGCAGGCCGACCAATTACAATGACAAAAACACGCCAGAGACAAGCCACACCCGGCCGACAAAAGGTTTCTCCACTGGCAAGCGACGAAAAGGATTACGCTAGACTGCGGTACCCTATATTACGTGGGCAGATAGAAAACTTCCAGAACTCGCGCTATTGTAGGGGTTTTCGGCGTCAGAACAGTAAGAAAGACGCCGTTTGGTGGCACCTGGCGTGGGAATTTGAGAGGTGGTCACAAAGACTCGCAGTGGAGTCTGGAAAGATCGATACGTAAAGAGCAAAATGCCATGAGCAAGCCATTACCTGGATGCGATTGGTCCGTATAATGGTGTAATACGCCTAAAACAAGGACAAAAACGAAGAGAGAACTGGACAGGACGCGGCGTAACTTTCAAGTGAATGGTTTATTTCGATGACACAATTTTAAAAACATAAAATCACGCACATTTGGCAGAGCACAAAAATATAGTCTAGAAACACACACCCCTCAAATGCCAGCGTCATTGGTTCTTAAAATAGTAGAATTCTTTATCAGACAAGGACAAAGAGGGTGCGCTTACAGAAGAATTGTTGTCGTAGGACTTAATCAGGAAGGCTTCGTGAATTTCTCTGGCCGTTTTCGTTTTGTAATGTCCCATGACACAGGTGTCACCAAAGATGGTGACACCTGTGACACCTTCTTTGACTGCACCTTACGGAGCAGTCAAAAGTCAATTTTTGACCAGCAAAAATAACTTTTGGTGCATGAAAACACACTTAATTTTCACTCATTCCACTGCGAATGCATAGTTAAAATTCATGTGTTGGCCTGTCAAACTGCAGTAAAATGTCTGTTTGCCTCACCACTTGTGTTCAACCTTTCGTAAGCATTAATTGCAAGGCAGGCTTTATTCCCTCAAATTACGAAACTAGCTCTTTAGTTCCGCTTAGAAGCATCAGACAGGGCAAAAATGGGCTGACTAATGAAGGACAGTATGAACTGATGTGAATAGTTGCTTTAGGTACGGAATCAAGGATAAACCAGCCGAATGCAGCTAACGGAGTCCCCGATTGAGCCGATATGTGGCGCTGCGTCGCTGGCCTCTCTCGTGCGTCCATCCATAGAGCAGATTCGGTGGGCTACCCAACCGACTCCCACCAGGCTGCTATGCTCATATTCGCCGCTTTGCTTCTGAGCGCTGGCGTCGTGTATATGATCTTTGCTACCGAAACGAAACCACTCTGGGCTCTTCAGACCAATGAACAGTAAGGGCGAAAGCAAATAACCGATGTTGTCTTTTTTTTTTGCGCTTGTCATTCCTAGTTTTGAAACCGTTCCGCGCGTGTTGAAATCGATAGTCCACATTTACGACAGTACGAAGTACGGAGCTGCGTGGCGGCGAGCAGATAATGTTTAGAGACGTCTCTAGTTGACTGAGATTCTGCGGAGTGTGTAGCGTGCCTCATGACGGCGTATTACGGAGTCTACTACGCGCCAAACTAGTGTAAAAAATCTTTAAAAAAAAATTAGAGTGTTCATTTTTTTGGTTTCTAACACATGGCAGGTGATCCTATATATCAAATCTTTTTGTCAGCGTTCTAAACTGGAAGCATTGAAATACATGATATTTCTTAATCCTTTCCATTAGAGCATCGAAATGAATTGCGTATGCAAATCGTCAGGACTTTGGAAGCCTGCGGATGTGCAAGCTGCGCCAGCGTCGTCTGTGCAGCGAGCACTTCGGCGCTACCGCGCTTGCAAGCTGTAGGAAGATTCGTTTGCGGAAAAACGCGTGCCCCACCGTTCTTGTTGCGAATCCGTTGTTGCAAGGACTGGTTCCTCCGGGTGAGTTGTTGTCAGTGCAATCTTCAGTGAATTTGGCAACTTCGTCTTCATATCTTTGGATAGAGTTCCTAAAAGCACCCACAATCAGATATATAGTCCCTCTAAAACGTTAATTGTTGTTTTTATTCTTTGATTTCCACTTAATGAGGGATCTACTTAAAAACCATGCCCCGTAAAACATCTGAAAAAAGGAAACGGCAAACATTTTAAACTTAATTTGACCCAGTAGAGAGTTGGTTATGGCTTTTGTGCACCATTGTGTGGTTGTCGAAAGTACTGTTTTCGGTATAACTTGGATGTCAAAACTAGCAGTTAAAGTGCGCCGCTCAAATTGCCCCCTCTAAATTGGAGACCGGTTGCCTCACCCATGGCAGACTAACTTCACACAAACCATAATAAGCTTCACATAATTCACCTTTGATATGCACCCTACAAACCGGAGGTCTTGTCACTGGTACTCAAAAACCTGGCATGTAGCGCAAACACATTATTTGTGCACTTACCATTCTAAATTTAATTGTACATATTTGTTAGGTTGAATGTTGTGAATAGCTTCTGGGTTGATTTTATAAACCTGCTTACCTGCGCAATCAGTGTTTGTATTTTTTTGTCCACATCACTTATTTCTAGACGTGATGTTTGTTTAAAGAGCTGTCTGCACTTCTCTACGCTTATTAAAATTTAGATATTAAATTAGATTTGATGTATTGTACTTAATCGTAGAAAGACTGCCTCCGCCCCCCCCCCCTTTCCTGTTTTATGTAAAGCCCCACGTCGGCCTTTAAGGGATCAAATAATGAAAGGAAATGAAATTTGGGAGTTGATTTGTTTGTTTGGGTTTTCAGCCTTTTTGTTTGTAGGAGTTTTTTATAGGGCCATTTAGATAATTCGAAGTGTGATAAGTGCTGTTCTGTTAACTTGTACATTAAAGTAATTAATTTTGTTTTACACGTTTGACAACGTTTACTTAGGGTTGTTCGTTTTCGGGTTTTATATATTTTAAAATTCGGGGGGTAAAAATCGGGTGCTATTTTTCAAGCTAATAATCGGGGAGAAATTGGGTTTTTTGTTGAAACATTCCAAAATTCGGATTTTTTGGGGTTAAATTTACAAATGTACTCAATTTTACATTCTTTTTTTTTATTTTTATTGGTGCGTATCACGAGCTTTTTAACGCTAACGTGTTAAAATTAGGTGTCTGTTTCAAGCTGGTAATAGGGGGACATCAGGGTTTTCCAGCTCCGATTGCCGTCGGTCGCTTCAAGGGAAGCACCGCACGCGGAATCTTCCTCTCCCTCAGGTGTAAACAAAAACCCAGACCGTTCGAGGGACGGTCGTCTTCGATCACATATTTCATTATGGAATGAACCTGTTACGTTTTCCCGATCTGTTTAGGCGACTGCAAGCTCGGACGTTGTTCGTGAAAAAGGTTGGACGCCAGCGAGATGGCCATGCTACCCGAGAGACCCTGCTGTGCGTCGACACCTCAGCGGTCAAAGGGGGATTAATAGTGCATTTCACAAGCTGCGTGCAGCAGGGCCGAAGCTACCTGGCGTGCCGAGGCGGTTCCACCTGCACAGCGGGGTGACAGAAATGTCCCTCCGAGGCCCCAACGCCTATTGTCGCTTTTCCTCAACCGGCCTCGGTAGAATGTCACGGTGAGTAAGGCGCGCTTGTTGGGCGGTTGGTTGAGAGTCGTGTAGCGTCCACAATGCTGCACGCAGCTCGTGAAATGAACTATAGGTCACTGTTGTCCCGAGGTAGGGTAGCTAGCGTGTGTGCACCACAAACTCCGTGCGGCGTAAAAATAAATAGGTTGGGTATGTGGTTTTGAAATTCGGGGAGAAATCGGGTTTAACCCGATTCTCCTGAAACATGTTCGGGGTGTAAAAATCAGGTAAAATCGGGTTTTACCCGAAAACGAACAACCCTACGTTTACTGCCTACTACAGTTCTTGGTTCCCCTTGGAGGGCGGTAAACTCCGAACGAAGTTTGTAAATACGTGTTTGAAACACCGCAACTCATTTGAATGGTGTTCAATAAAAATACATTTCAATGAACGTGCTGTTTCTGTTTTATTGCACTGGTAATATCACGCGAAGCGCGTTTCTTGTGAAGTATAGCGCGCGCGGCTCGTCTGCTCAACCGGTGCTGTGCTGGCCGCTCGCAGCGCGACAGCAGTCAAACAAGCAAACAGAAAAAAATGAAAACGAAAAGATGGAAAGAGAGAAAGAGGAGGAGGAGGAGGAGGCGAGGAGGGCGCACGCCAACGACATTGGTGGCGCCATCTGGCCATTGTTCGAGATACTTTCATCTCCCACTCATGGCCTCCGAGATCCGCGCTTTGGGATCTCGGAGGTCATGTCCGACCGTACATATGCTCGCCGTTGTGCCACTGTCGCCATTTTCTTCTTACCATGGTGGAGGCTGGAGCTGCACTTGGCTGGGTAAACCAAATACTTAGTACATTCCACTGAAATAATGTTAGAATTGAATAACTTTGAAAACCCATATTCATGTTTCATTCAAGTCCTAAAGGTTGTAATCAAAGCGTCATTCTTGATTCAATTAAAGACAAAAGAGTTCGTCATTTGATTATATTCAATGACATGTACTTAAAACTCTGTCATTCGTAACGACTGATCAATGACGCATATGTAACTTTTACATATATAAAACTTTATGACAGCAAGTGGACCATGAATTTGTTAAAAAAACGATCTAGCCAAACTCGCTAAGGTTATTCACATGCTTCCATCCACTGATCCAGCTATATAAGACTTAGCATTTTGCCAATTCGTTCGTTGCTTTATACCTCAAATTTTATCGATTCAAGTGCTAGAGCGATCGGCTATTTCCGAAGTAGCCTCTGAACAACAATTTCGCCCTCTTCATTTGCAAAATGTGAAACAATTAATTTTAATAAGCGAATCTACCGATACCGTAACTGCCCGAGACGTATCATAAAACGTACGATATCTGTATTTCATGAGGAAGGAAGGGTGCAATTTAGACATTGCCGCCATTATTCTTACCACCACAACCACCATAATCATTAGGGGCGTCATAAACAATCAAGCTTAGGACCCGAAATTCCTTTCCCCGGCGTATGTGGTGTTATTATCCAGTGTAGATAGAAACCGACCTTCCCACGTCCGCCACTTTGTATCACCAGCGCACCCTCCGACGTCGTCATAGTAATGCTTCAAGCGTTATAAGCGATACAAGCGTTCCAACGCTCCCCGATTCGGGATAAAAACCGAGAACCATGCATGGCTCTCGGTGGTTATCTATAATAATGCATACAAGCCTCACAAGCGTTCGAACGCTTCCCCGATTCGGGATAAGAACCGAGAGCCATGCATGGCATAAATGCCATATACTCTGATTCTGTAATTTATTATTTTCCCCTGGACGGGAACGGGTCACTTCCGGAAGTGGTGCAATACCGGACCAACCCTGGCGGCCTCGAAGCAAGCTTTGAAGGAACACCACTTACAAAAATAAGTTTAATATCCTGGACCAATTAGATCCGTATCAGATATTAAGCTGATAAGAACAGATGTTTAGAAAAAGTTTATTGACATAAAATCAAAGGCACTGCACTCATAATATACACACTGGTCTTCAAGCTTGTTGACAGTATTTGGACCCTTCAATACAATGGCACACTTTACACAGGATCTGAAAAAGCATATTATCTATCACGCAAAAAAAGCGTACTAAAAACACTGATTCAAGCAAAAAAGGAATACTTGAGAAGAGACAAAAACGTCCAACTCGGATGCCGTTTCAGGAATGGTCCCATCACACCAAGCGAAGTGGCGTGAAAGAAAGAAGGATTCGGCCATGGGTCAACCGGACGTAGAAGCAGGACCATCGTCTCAGGAACTCCTACTCTCCCAGCCAAAAAAGCTCGCGGTCTAAATAGCGGTACAAAGAACCTCGAAGACGGGAGAGCAGAGGCCACATGGCTCGCGTACGACGCTGCTGGCCCACAGCAGCACAACGATTTTGCCAAAGCACATGCTGGCCGACTGCTAAGAGGAGGAGGGCGAAGCCTCCTCGAGGATAGCGGCGGCCCGAGACGTAGTGCACGATGCCCAGAGTGCGAAAACCATGGTGCACAAGACGCCAAAATGATCGCGCAACGCTGCAAGTCGCAAAAACGTGGGAGTTCGTCTCCACTTCTCCGCAGTTCGGGCACCGGGAATCGGGCACCATGCCCCAACGTTGCAGACGATCCCTTGTCGGAAGAACCTCCCATCCTCGACGCCACTCAAGGTCCTCCATGGGTCCAGGAAGACGGCGGGAAACCAAGGAGTCCCACAGAAAAGCGTTTGCCCGTACTTGCTCATCAGCTGTTATCCGCGTCAAGCAGACCTCCTCAACTATACGAGCCGGTGGCTCGTCTCGCACCATTAGCTCTGGCACCATTCTGCCTAAATCTTCTTGAATAGTCACCACCGTTTGGTAGAAAGGGGGTTTAATCTCAGCGCTCGGGTAGAGGTTACCTAGGCGCGAGGTACGAGTCTTCGACGCGAGGGACCCAAGCAATACAAGGCCAAAACGTGTCGTCAAGCACCCCCAAGATGGTGCGAAGTGCAAGTACTCGCGACATGGTATCGATACAAGGAATTCCCCTTCCTCCGAGTGACGTCGAGAGACGGAGGACAGCTCTCGTCACGAGCTCCGTGCACTGGCTCCAGTAAAACCTAGAAAGGAAGGTCGTTACATGCCGGCCAAACCGACGTGGAGGGAGGCCGACATGGGCCGCATAGAAAAGTTTGCCTCAAAAAAATGCTCTCACAAGATACGCTCTGTCACGAAGCGACAACGCAAACGTTTCCGCCACGGCAACCTGGCGCTCGAGCGCGGAGCTTATAGTCTCCCACGTGCGTGGCGACACTCCACAACAGTCAAAAAACACTCCTACGACACAAACCTCGGCTACAGTTTGGATGTCTGCATGTAAGGAAGGAGGGGAGCTTCCGAAACGAAGAGCTTGACTTTTCGAGGTGTTTAAACGCGCTCCCGGAAGGCAACCGTCGTCTGAAAAAAGCTGCGCAGCGGACTCAAAGCTCTGCGAGTCAAGCAAAAACAAACTGACATCGTCGGCGTACGCGCTAACTGCGACATCACCGCGGCCAGGTAACGGAAAGCCGTGTATGCGGGAGCAAGACGCAAGGCGTCGGAGGAGAGGATCCAGGCTTAGGACATAAAGCAGAGGAGACAGGGGGCAACCCTGCCGTAGTCCCCTTGTCACGGAAAAGGGAGCAAGGATCCGACCATTTACTTGGAGATGGCTTATCAGCTCACTGTACAGAGATCGCAGCAAGGCTTGAAAGGTGTCAGGAAATTCAAATACTTTCAAAACTTCAAAGAAAAAACAGTGGCCGACTCGATCGAAGGCCTTGGCCTGATCGAGAGAGACGAAGCACCCTGACAGGTGTGTAAAATTGGCGTACAAAAAAGATCCCGCGTGAGGGACAGGGACGAAAAGATGTTCCTGCCGGGTACGGGACACGTCTGTGTTGGGCTTACAACATGGGGCAAAACGTGGCGCAGACGGGAAACAAGCAGCGACGTCATCAACTTGTAGTCTGTGTTCAAAAGCGTTATGGGCCGCCACGCCGAAGGGTCCGACGGTAAGCCACCTTCCTTAGGGACGAGCACCATGCGACCACGTTTGAATGACGGCGGAACGGCGCCGGTTTTCAGAATCCCGTTGACCAGCTGGACAAGAGGGGCCCTGAATATTTCCCAAAAAGAAACGTAAAATTCGGCCGGCAAGCCGTCCGGCCCTGGGGCAGACCCAGTCTTTATAGCACGAAGGATCTCGAAAAGTTCATCGCAGTCGGTGGGACGCACGTGAGACGAGGCCAAGAACTCGGGGAAAGCAGGAACGTCGCCACAAAACTGGCGAACGTTCTCAGCAAAATTTTCGGATGGAAGGTGATACGAACAAAAAGGTTGCAAAAAGAAATCTCTAAAAACCGTGTCTATGTCGTGTGGATCGTCGGAAAAGCTCCCGTCCGCGAGCTGGACATTATGAATGAAAGGCGGTACGCCTCCACCAGTTCGCACGGCGCGGAGGCACCGAAGAACCTCTGGGTCATCCACAGGCTGGTCCTGCGGTCGCTGTTTGACAACCGTTCGGGAGGACAAGCGTAAAAGACGCTGGTGGCGATCACGGAGAACCGCCAGGAATTCCGACATCAGGTGTGTGCGCGCGCCTGCAGGCTGCACTGCGCGGATGCGGTTGACAACCTCGTTGAGGGCGTCGGTCGTCCTGCGTCGAAGCATTTTCCCCGCTGCTGTTGCAAAGGAAACGGCAGTCAGCCTTGATCCCATCCCACCGGGTGTGAGGACAGGGGAACGACCGTCAGTGACACCCCTATAGATCGTCGCAGGCTCGAAAGGGCTAGGTCATCTCGCAGAAGGGAGACGCCCATTCGCCATGTGTCGCCTCGCGGTTGCAAAAAAACTGAAGACGTCGAAAACGATAGACACCGGGCAATGGTCCGAAATGTAGCCAGCGGCTGTCGGAAAAGAAAGCACCGTGCATGTTTCAATATGAGTAGCTAGACAGGAAGGAACATATACCCGATCTAGACGGCTCGACGAGGAGCCTCGCGACCACGTGGACATGTGTGCCGTTCCATTCAACTCTAGCCAGCCATCTCGCACATTGTAGAGCGTAAGCATTCGTACAAGCTCACGGGCATTCGAAGTGGGACGTCCGCGTCCTAGGCCGCGAACATCTCGAACAGAATCTTCTACACAATTGAAGTCCCCGCAAAGCAAAGAGGAACCGTCGTCAGGAACATATTGAAAAAGACTACTAAAAAAACTGTTAGACGCCGAAGCACGCGCAGGCGCATAAACACTCACTACCCGAAACTTAGCATGACCCACAAAAAAGGAGTATACAAGGACGTGGCCGTCGGGATCACAAAGAGAAAAAGCGCCTCTAAGGGAACAAGTACGAAAAATTAAAACTACTACGCCGCATGAGCGTGACACAGCTAAAGAAAAGTAACATGGGATAGAAAACCTCGTTTTGAACTCGGCTACATCTCTTGCGGTGAAAAAATTTGTTTCCTGAAGAAAAAGCAGATCGCAATGTAGCGCCTGAGCGAAATGTACAACCTCAGGTTGTTTGTTTGGGGAGCGAAAACGCTGAACATTCAGGGTAATCACGTGCAGGCCCATAAAAAGAAAGAAATAAGAACAAAACAGCATGGTCACAGAATAGGCTAAAACGTGAGGCTGTAGTCCTCGTCCGAGTCATGAGGCTCAGAACGCTTTTTATTGACGGTGGACGCGATGGGCCCGTCCGAGCCGCTGCTAGTGTTCGGAAAAGTTTGTTTCGCGTCACCACGGTCAGCCGCCCCGTCCTCGCCTTCGTCAGATGAAGAAAACTTAGACTGCGGATGATCTTAGCCAAAAGGCCGAGAAGCGATACTGCTGCTTGCAACAAGTTTTGCCCTACCTGCGACAAGCTATACATATAAATATATATATATATATACTTGTATTTTTTTTTTCTTGAAAGGGGGGCTGGGGAGAACTGGGAGGACAAGCGTGAAGGAAGCGTACCGGAGCTTAGCCGGAGCAGAGGCGGACCCGTAAGCTGACAACGCGGAGGGAGCTACTCGCACTCGGCGGACCAATCAACGCATGCCTTTCATCACCTGACCCCCGCTCATCCTTGCGCGTAAGTACGGACGGGAGCGTAATCACGTGGCGATAAATAGACACATGATTGGTCCGGCGGACACATGTAGGCACCCTAGACACAGCCATTTCCCCCTAGAAGATTAGCCCGTCGCTCAAAATTCAGGCAAACGTTGCTTTCCCCACCCCGTTCACCCCGAAGCTGACAGTGCTGTGGAAGCTACGTGCTGGTTGGGCCAGTCACACTTTTGCCACGTGATCACGGTTTCTCGCGCATACCCACGCGCAGAGAATGAGATCAGGTGATGAAAGGGAGGCGGCTGATTGGTCCGGCAAGCGCGTAGCTTCCACCACAATGTCAGCTTAGGGATGAGGAGAATAAGTGAGGTACAGTGTCGTGTGACGTGCGTTTGGGCCCGGTGACGCTCTGCGGGGGCCCGGTGATGCGCTGCGGGGACCGCGGGTGTATCACAGTGAAAAGGCAGAAAGATTACGAAGGGAAGGAGGTACGACATAGTCCGCTGCGTTTTCAAATTTTCGTACCGAAAGTCAGGCTTTTGAATTTTTACCTTTTTATCTTTTGGCACATTGAACGATGTGATATTAGTAAAATCCCAATCTAAATTGATTGAGGTCAGCCCAAAATTCGTTTCATGGGCCCTTTTAAAGTGTGTTCTAAGATCGCGACACGCCCTTTTTTAGGAAGAATTTTCTTCCGAGCGAAGTGGACGAAGGGCGCTTGTAGGGCGAGTTGCAAGCGATGGCTTCGTTCGCGGAGAGAAAGAGGAGTCTTATCCGAAGGTGTACCTATCAGACTCTCTTCAAAACGACTTATAATAAAATCTTTGGAAATCTGCGCGTATTGTAGGGCTTTCATTGGTCCCCGCAGTGTAGTCCGCAGGAAAAGAAAGTGTCCACGTGTTTTTCTCCTGCCCTGAATGAATAGGCGGTTTTGTAATATAGGACGTGGTATATGCGGGAACTAACACCTTTTAAACAATATAAAAAAAAAAAACACTTTTTCAAAATTGACTTCAGTGCCCCTTTAAAGTACCCTGTGCTTAAAACTTCCCAACGCTGCTTGTTTATTGTTGTTTATGTAAAAACGGTGGGAGAATCACTTAAGGTTTCTCGAACGATCTTGGAATCTTGAAATACCTGTATATTTAGAGTTTTGGGAGGAAAGTCTACGCAAAGAGTTCACCTTTGCGTTTCTTTTTGTGCGCGATTCTTCAAATACAGTACAAACAACAGGAGCACCAGATGAGCTTCACAGCGGGTGCTGCCTTTTGTTGACTCTTCAGTGTGAGGCTGCATGTGTACACTTCCTGTAGTGGGCAAGAGTTCCTATGTTGTGAAGAAGCCGGGACAAGCCCTTTCTTCGAATGCGTCGAGTCTCCATGAGCTTCGGGGTCTTCGGCACAAATTTCGCCATGACTCAACCTCTCTATGTGTGTATAGTATGTATACATACTTATAGAACAGGCCAATAAAGAACGTTCTAACAACAACGACGTGTCTGTCCGCTTCCCGCGCCTCGTAGCAGGGTTGTTGGAGTTTGGCTCGTAAACATTTTAGGGGGTTTCGGACATTCCAACCCCCCCCTGCCTACGCCACATGCTTCCCCTCTTTGCAAATATCAGCTGATCTTCGAAGAGCGTATCTATTCTTTGTGCAAGAATATTTGTTGATAAGCAAACCTACCACTAAAATTTCAAAGTAAGTTTTAATTTAAATAGGAGTTACTTGGAAAAAAGTAATTAAAGTAAAGACAAATACCGAAATAAAACTATAATCGAAAGTTACTGAACCACTCGGAAAAGAGGTTAAACTGCAGTAACTTGAGCAGAGTAGTTGAACTACATAGAAGTGTGGGTTGAAGTGAGGTGGATCCAGGCGGCAGCAGCGCAGAGTGCGCCGGCGTTCACGGTGGCTGCCACGGCTGCTGCCCGTCGCTTTATGGCACAGGTAAGCGGCACTGTTTGCGGTAAGGACATGCGAGAGCCTCAAGTAGATTGCCCAATACATGGCTTGTACTGACATCACGCCAACTGTCAGTATGGAAGGATCCTCGCGACTCAGACTGGTGGAACCACAAAGTGATATCTTGAATGCGCGTGGCTCGTTGCCCATACATCCCTGACTATACTTCGTTTCACTTTATCTGCGAGCGAAGCCAAAGCTAGAAGCGCGAGACCAGCGCTTTTTGCGTTTCTGCCCCGCTCGCGCGCTCGTGCAAAGCCTGAACGCACGGAGCTTTCGTGCTCGCGCTTCCAGCTTTGCCTTCGCTCGCACATAAGGTGAAACGAAGTATAGGATTCAACCCAGGGAGCTCGCGCCCGAGCGCTCGAGAGCTGACGCCCGGACACATGACTCCCACAAAAAAACAAAAACAAACTAAGTTTGTTGTTTTTGAAACGAATCTGGCAGTATTATGTCGCTCTTCCCGAAAAACTAGCATTTTATGACTACGCTTACTTGCTTCCATCATCTACAAAAGCATACAGATTTTGTAATAACAGCATTTGGAATCTCAAGGAAATGTCTCGCTTTCATTGGTCACATGTTGTCCTGGCTACCGTCACAATGTGTGGTAATATTCACGTTGATGTGTTTCAATAAAACCCCGAAAGGGGGCAGCCAGCTGGTCGCGCGTGCGTGACCGAGCTTGCTGGTGTTGTTTGGTCTATTTCGCCTCCCTCCTTGTGGTCAAAGAGAATTATCACGACAATCACGGCACAATGCTCTTCCCATCACCGAAGATAAATTTAATATTTGTTTACTTTTTAATAGGAAGATCAGCCCCGCATCGTTATGGTTTATAGATTTCTAGGATGCTTAGAGCCAGCAGTGGGAGTTTTCGACATATTTAGGTCACCTCAGGAACATACTCAGAGCGCCTTTAATCCCAAGATTACTTCTTTGTTTTTAGGGAGGCGGGGGGAGGGGGACTTTCGGCGGTGTCTGCCATGAGCTCTGTTTCCCGCCGCTTAGTCGACTTTTCTAGCACCGGCTTGTATTAATTACGAATAAAAAGCGGTATGTCTAAGAATCGAACACCAATCAATGCTATTTTACGTTCACTCCTGCTTTGGCTGGCCCTATGGATGAAGACGCCAAGAAAAAAGAGAAAAACTTAAAGCAATTTGGAAGCACTGCTTCCGGACGTCTAAAGACGTAGCGAAATCAGGGCGAAAACGGAAGAATGTCACCAACATAGAATCTGGCAAAGAAAGGCGGAAATTTCGAGTCCAAAGCAGCGTTGCATCATGGCCTCGTGCATGCAAACTATAGTACACAACTGCTTTGGCGCCGCAGTTTGTCGTGACCTGGAGGTTGTCCGGAACTTTGATGGCGGCAGGGAGCCGAGTCAGGGCAGGACCTAATCAGGAAGCAGGAATCAGGAAGGACCAGGGAGCAAAAGGGGTGTCTCGTAAAACTTTTTTTATTTACATATTGACAGGTTCAGCTTGAGAGCACACACTAGCAGCCACCTGCTGCTGCTTTTTTTTGCGTTGCATTTCTCTATATCCCCAGCAGAGAATACCCAAGGACAATGGGTCGCCCAAAGCGGTAGAGTCATTGTTCCTAATGTCCAGACACGCCCCTCCCCTCTTCCTCACACCGCAATTCTTCGTCATGCACAACGATGGGCCACACGTTCTTGGTCACGGTGGCACCGGTCAACGGCGCCAACTAGGGTGCCTACATGTGTCCGCCGCCCCGCTGTTTAGGGTGGCGACAACCTTTGTGAGACCTGTTGCCGACAAACCAGTGTTGCATATCTCGTTACCGTGGCAACCTCCGCTGTTTTCGTCGACCTTTTTGTCACACTCGCACTACGCTAATCATCGTTAGGGCTAGGGAGTGCTCACCGCTCTCGTTCCGACGGCAAGGTTTCGGCGTGCAACACCGGTTTGTTGCGTTACATTTTGTCGCGGGAACTGCAGAAATGGCGCAGTGTTGTATAGATTCCCCACCAAGCAGAAAAGAAGGATGGCATGGATGACTGTTATCAGGCGACAGACAGCGACAGGCACCACGACCGCCAGCGCCAACCCGCTGAGCCTCCGACTGCTCCGACTTGTCCTATGAACGGAAACGGAAGTGGCCTCACAGTGTTGCCAAATTTTCGAGACTACATAAACTCAACGTTGTTTCCGTTTAGCAAAATAAGAAGTGGGAAAAAATGGCGGTGGGAGAGAATCTGGGAAAGGGTAACAAGAAGTTGGCGTCACCCTAAAGCGGAGCGGAAACATGTAGGCACCCTAGCTGTGTCCGTGTACACAAACGAGAGTCCGAGCAAGATGGGACACCCTCTTTCCGTCTTCTTGAGCTGTTTGGTAGAATACGCGATTTATGAATTGAGGAGGAAAGCTAAACAGGAAAATTTGGAAGCTACGCACGATTGAGATTTTGCGTTTGTTGGGATGCTTAGAGAGTCTCGATTGAGTTGTCACCACAAAAGGACGATCTCAGTATCGACTTCAGCACCCCTTTAAGTTCCACTTCCATTAGGTTAAGAAAACTTGTACTTCACTTGAAGTACTTTCTCCGAGCTTGTACTTGCACTTTATTAAAGTATATTTTATGGTACTTCCTGAGAAAAGTGCAACTCCCGACTTCAAAACACATTCCCCATTTTCGAAAAAAAAAAAAAAAGGCGTATGGTCGTGAGAAAACGCTCTATCGCCTTTCGAGACGTCTTCTGGCCATTTTTCTGAGTGAAGATGGGCGGCTATAAGACCGATACAAATAAGTGCCTTATACGTTTAGTGTGCTAAATATTTCGTCAGCGAGTGTAAAACAACTACTCTATTGTGACTTGACTTTATCCAATATTTTCCGCCACTTCCGAAAACAACTGATGCATCTCCGACTATCCCTGGAGCATACCAGTTAAAAAAAAAAAAAAAAAAAAAACTGTATGGGGGATGAAATAGCATCATGAAAGACTGTTAAAAAGGAACAGTACTTTACTTTGAAAGGACATCGTATTTATACAACTTTACGTCAAGTACATTTCACCAGGTGTACTTACCACTTTACTTGAAGTACATAACCTATCATTTACTTCTTACTCTTCTTCAAGTACATTTTAGATGTACATTACGCATCACTGTGAAGAAGCAAACACTCTCTGCAAAATCAAGCCCGAGATGTGCTAAACATCAGAGTATAAATGTTATATCCAAGTACATCATTAACCGAAAATCAAAACAAAAAAGTACAAAACAATTAGGCACGCCGAAGCTGAACCGGCTATTAAAGTATTGCTATAAAAAGCACAATCCGCTTCACATCTGGCTAGCAGAATTCCGCTAACGAATCAAAACCTCAGTATTGTTTCTTACAAAAAAATATGAGTAACTCTAAAACTAATTCGCTACCTTGTACAGTAGTAAGCAATTTAATCAACTACTTTCCTTTCGAGTAATTTCTACTCCACTCACTCAGTAACTTAATTAACCCGAAGAGAATACACAGAAAAAGGTGCCGCAGGATGAGGCACCCAGGCATCGTCTTATTCAAACATGCCAGGCTGACGCTCCGTTCACGAGAGAAAGCAAACCCAACGCCACAAACACCGTACCTCCAACAAAAGGCCCCGAGCGTCAGACGTCGAATTTACACTCACACACACAGGCACTCGATACTAGGCGAGTTGGATACCCTCTCGGAACTAGGGTGCCTACATGTTTCCGCCGCTCCGCTGTTTAGGGTGGCGACAACGTTTGTGATACCTGTTGCCGACAAACCAGTGTTGCCCACCTCGTTACCATGGCAACCTCCGCTGTTTTCGTCGACCATTTTGTCACACTCGCTCAGTCGCCGGTCGTGCGCTCGGACTACGCCGCTAATCCTCGTTAGGGCTAGGAAGCGCTCACCACTCTCGTTCTGACAGCGAGGTTTCGGCGTTCAATGCCGGTCTGTGGCGTTCCTTTTTTGTCGTGGGAGCTCGCGTTTCGATAAAAGCAACGCACACTTCCTGCTCGCAACTTCAAAATATGAAACACCCGAATAAAGAAAGCGACAGCCACGACGACCGCCATCCCGCTGAGCCTCCGACTCCTCTTATGAACGGAAACGGAAGTGGCCTCACAGTGTTGCCGGTGTGTCGAGACTACAACGTTGTGTACGTTTAGCGAAATAAGAAGTGGGAAAAAATGGCGGTGGGAGAGGATCTGGGAAAGGGTAACAAGAAGTTGGCGCCACCCTAAAGCGGAGCGGAAACATGTAGGCACCCTACTCGGAACCTCATCGGAGTCGTATCTGCCACCAACGTCAGGCGAATATTTATCCAGGAGCGAAGTCGCTGCTGGGAGACTTCGACCTGGAACGCATCGTCATTGAAACTACTGTCTCCCGATTTGTGTCGGCAATTCTTGCCCGGTGTTTTTTTTTTTTGTGTGTCCGAGAAATGCGACCGGTTTACCGGAGTAAGGAACGTAGCATCCCATCCGCCGCATCTTTTTCGCCCGCTCGCGCGGTCGTGCTCTGCGATCCCTCCACTGCCGTGGCCGAGAGATGGACGTCAACGTGCGGCTTCTTCGTCGCCGAAGACGGAGCAAGCCTCTGCTGCGTCACCCCCGAAACTGCGATCGATGTTGCGCCGAACCGACACGAGGAGGCGCCCGATATAGCAGCGAGAACCACGCTAAGGGCGTCACTGAGCAGCATGTGAATGCCGTGTGATACCCAAAATGTGAGAATGCCCGGTTTGTTTACATCGCGCGTGCCATAGCGATACGACGTGATCGCTTGCTTTAGGAAGCGGCTCGGTGGTCCCTTATTTTTCGTGCATCGTTTACACACCCCACGCGACAAAAGAAAAAAAAAACGCGCAAGTTTCTATTTACATTTAAGTGAAAAATAACTGGGCCATTAGAGATTATATTAAAACAGGACAAAAAGGTGTGAGCGAGCGCGATGGTGTGCTCAAATCACTTAACAGGTGATTTCACGACGAATCGTGTATTTTGTATTATGCTTGAATTTTCTTCGCTAGTTTCTGTTTCATCCCCCGTACGGATTCCACTGGCGGGACTCGGCGCCAACGATTATCCGATAGTCCGCCTTCCTTTTCCCCCGCACCCGAAGTCCTTCCTCCGTGCCGTCCGTGTGACTTGTCGCTCTGCAAAGTTGAAAGAACGAACAGCCCTCTTTATGTTGTCTGAAACAAAAGGACGCTCCTGCGTCTACAATTTGGGTCCCGAATATCCCATATTAAAGCAAGTCTTGCTTTATTAAGGTGCAGGATCCGGGGCGCTGCGTTGTGATCGAGAAAAAGAAAATCAACTTTGGGTGCTATTTCGCCTAAATGTAGACGCCGCTGGAATTTTGTTTTGTTTTATAAAACGTGTTTCGCTAATTATTTTTGCTCAGTACTACGAGTGTCAACTATTCCAGACGGCTTATGGCCAGGGTAAAATTTCATGTAAAGTCCCAAAATACTGGTTGTAATCCTGGGGTTTGTTGTCTTTTATTGACGGTAATTATAACTGGACCACAAAAGTGTTTTCTTCACATGCAGGTCAGAAAAATTAATATGTATCTTTCTTTTTACTTATATTGTCATTACGGCAATCACATATCATCTTCATCTTGGCAATGTCTCAAATGGCTGTCATTGTAGCGTTAGCTTTCGGTGAAATGATTTGCAAGTTTAAATGCACGATTATAACAAAATCACTCCTTTATAAGGATAATTTGAGAAAACGATTTTCACAAGCTTGCGTATATTTCTTTTATTTAAGTTTAATGGTCTATAATATATTGTTTTCGTGTTTTCTTTTTTAAATTCGAGTTAGTCTTTTATATTGTGTTCTTCGTCAGAATGCAACATTTGTTTTTGCGTTAACTCTGTAAGGACCCATAGTCAACCACTTCTTTATATCCTTGGAACATTCACTTTTTCACTGTACTTACCAAAATAATAAACCTGGTGAAGCTGAGGATAACATTAAGCCTGGTAAAACCAGGATGTGTATAAAAGTAAACGGGTGCAGGACTGCCCCTGATGTATTAGAGATGGAATAACCGGAATAGAAACCTTGTTAGTTTATCTCAAGGAAGGAAGCAAGGACAACAATGGTGCCATTGATTCTTCTCTAAGGAAGGGGGTTAAGAAATTTTTCTGAAACTATTAATTAAAGTTTGAAAAAAAGATGTACATTTAACGCATTAGTCAGCTAAAAGTGAGCGTGTTTACCGTGCTTTGTACAGGACGAAAAAATAAGAACACTTTCATTAGCAGCATTGACGTTTGGATGAAGTATTGAAATTTCGAGTTTTTGATGTGCCAAACCAAACTCGGGCACCTCGGACGCCCCAGCTGAGGACTGCGGATTAATTTCGACCACCCGGGGATCTTTTAACGTGCAACTGAAAGCTCGGTTACACGGCGCCTTCACCTCAGTAAGCCTCCGTCAGATTTCGGGAAACTCGGCCGGGATTCGAACCAGCCACCTGGGGATCGAAGACAATGCCAGAGGTAGCCCTTAGCGAAAACTAAGACGTTTGAAATATACCACATTCTAATTTGAGTATATTTGAAGTACAGCTCATAATTGTAAGTACACAAAAAATATACCGAAAATACACACTTCTTTTTTTTTTACTTAGTTCTAAAATATATTTCTGAAAATAGTTTTAAAGTGCCTTTATTTAAACTACATTTGAAGTCCTCTTCATGCGTTCTGGAATATGTAAATACTAAATTAGTAGGCACAAAATACCTTTCAATTAGATTTCTTAAAATATTAGTTTATTTCATGCAAAATATACTACAGCCCTAAGAAAAGGCAGCGATCAAAAATATGTGCAGAACGCTCTTAAAATACCTAGAAATCGTAAATACTGTTCTGTTATACCCTAAGTACGTTTTGACTGCAATAATTTGGTAGTTTGACTTAAACTACCAAAGTATGAAAAGCTTGCCTATCAGAAACTCACTTCAAGCAGATGTGGAGTACATTGAACTGCCTAAATACAACATTTGATTAGTATGTCAATTGAGTTGTGCAGCATCGCACTGATGAATCAGAGAAGTTTATGTTATTGTTTTGTTTTTTGACTATCAGAAGAACACACCTGATGAGTTTCTTGCACACCAATCACAAACGGGGTTCGGGAACTACAACCACAACACTTGCTGATGCTGGAAAGCTTCAGCAAGAGCAGTGAGCAGATATGTTTGGCGTGGAATTGTGTTAGCGCAATGTTAGTTCACTGAATGTGTATACTCGCCATTGTATGTGATGTGAGTAGTGACTTTAATATAGTGACGTTAATGACCGTATTAAATAGTCAACTAGTGAAGAAAGCAAAATTACTATTTTAAAGTGAAGAAACTAGCTTGACTCGCTTCATCCTGAGTGGTGCTATGCAGAGAAGCAATAACATTTCTTCTAGAAGCCGTTTTTGTGGATATTGTTTTAGCGACTGCGCCAAATTATTATTAGTTGTACCAATGCTTTTTAGTAAGAGATATCGTCCACGAACTTCAAAACACTGTTTCCCATTTGACAGACTCCCTAGGAGAAGATAGAATACTTAGAACCTTAATAAGTGCAAGATGGGTGCAGGACTGCCCCTGATGTATTAGAGATGGAATAACCGGAATAGAAACCTTGTTAGTTTATCTCAAGGAAGGAAGCAAGGACAACAATGGTGCCATTGATTCTTCTCTAATGAAGGGGGTTAAGAAATTTTTCTGAAACTATTAATTAAAGTTTGAAAAAAAGATGTACATTTAACGCATTAGTCAGCTAAAAGTGAGCGTGTTTACCGTGCTTTGTACAGGACAAAAAAATAAGAACACTTTCATTAGCAGCATTGACGTTTGGATGAAGTATTGAAATTTCGAGTTTTTGATGTGCCAAACCAAACTCGGGCACCTCGGACGCCCTAGCTGAGGACTGCGGATTAATTTCGACCACCCGGGGATCTTTTAACGTGCAACTGAAAGCTCGGTTACACGGCGCCTTCACCTCAGTAAGCCTCCGTCAGATTTCGGGAAACTCGGCCGGGATTCGAACCAGCCACCTGGGGATCGAAGACAATGCCAGAGGTAGTATTTGTAATCGTCGACGACAAATGCCAAAAACATCGTATTGAAAAGAAAAAAACACAAAATCAAAAGTTACTCGGCTGCCCTCACTTTGGGCTGTGCCGGGCTTCCGCTAGATGGCGACACCGAAACTTCTTGCCGCGGACCCCCGATCATGAGAGGAGCGAAAAGTGACGTCTCGGGTGACGTGGAGGTGACGACATAATCCCGGAGTGGTCGACCACCCTTGCAGCAGAACAAGCAGTAACATTTTGGTCGAGGCTAGTAGGTACGTATCGATTAAAAGGTTAAAATTCACGAACTGACACAGCACGAAACAAGATAAACGTACGACACGGAAAAGCGCCAAGGAAGGAAGCCAATGATGTAACACCAGACAGCGTCAAACTGTCGATCCCCATCACCTATACACACCACCACCCAACAAGATAAAGGTTCCTATCACTCATCACACGCAGCCATCAAGAAACACAACTTCTTTGTTCAGCAGGTAAAGCGATGGCATGCTTACGCATTTGTCAGCCAGTTTTTGTATACAGAAATCTTTGATTATTTCCCTTTCGATCTTGTCATTCCCTCTCTTCGTCCGGAGCGACCTTTGCCGAGGAAGATCGACGTGTGGAGAACGGCCGATCGACGCCCGTTGTGCTACCACTGCGGGGAGGCCGACAATATCTACCGCCGTTGTCCCTACCGGCAAATGGGGCTGCATGGGTTCCACCCGAACGACCCACGCCCGAGGTACGGTGAACGCCCTCGCGACATCGAGGAGTACCTCCGACGCTCGCCCTACTCAGCGCCGACTCTCCGGCGTGAATCCCACTCCCCATCGCCACGACTCCGTCGAGGGAGCATGTCTCCCCTGCGTCGCCGGGAAAACTAAGTGCGGCAACGCCTGAAGGTGACGTTGCCAAAGACGACCGAAGCAAAGAGCCTCCAAGAACGGCGGAACGCTCCCACTCTCCCGACGCTACGCATCCCAACGACGCTCCTGCATCGGTGTCCAACAACCTAAAGGTTATTACGACGGCCACGACGCATCGGCACCCGTGAACACCGGAGCAGACTACTCAGTCTTGAGTGGGAGGCTCTCTCGCCGCCTGCGAAAAGTGACAACGCCGTGGGAAGGCCCTCAAATACAAACCGCCGGTGGGCACCTCATCACACCAGTCGGGAGATGCACTGCTCACGTCGAGATCAACGGTGAGGCGTGCCCTGTGAAGTTCGTCGTTCTTCAAGACTGTGCAAGGAACGTTATCCTTGGAATGGACTTTCTCTGCGAGTATGGCGCCGTCATCGACCTCGAGGCAAACTAATTGACGCTACGAAAGCTTGTTCTGCCACCGGTGGAGACCATCACAACGTCAACCGCGATCCCAGTTATTGCCGACCATGTGAACCTGCCGCCGCGGTCGAGTGTTTTCGTAACCGTCATAACGGACGCAGCCATGCACGGTGAAGCTCTTCTGAAAGGAAGCGTCCAACTGCTTCTTGAAAAAGGAATTGGCGTCGCACGAGGCTTAACCGTGCGACGCCGGGCAATGATTGGAGGGGGCGGGGCATCGCAGGTTGACATTACGATTTATATTAAAGAATTTAGCACCGCTTGATGAATTACGGCCTAATCAATCGACTTGCGGATAGTCATCTTGGAACTCTGGTCGCTGGACGGAACCATAGTTCTTGTCATACAATGGCCAATGTGACTGTCGTCAGCGATGTCCTGTTGTCCCCTCCTCGAGGGTGATTGCGCTCAGAGGAAAGGAATGAAGAGTCTTGAAAGATGACGAAAAGTACGTGTATTTACAAATTGGAATGAAGTAAAATCAACAAAAAAAGCTATCCTTTATTTTGCTGTTTAAATATTTCATGGTTCCTGGAGAAACCGCCCTCTAAGCGGCACGCTGAGATGAGCGCTAGACGTTCTCGAGCTCCCCCCCCCCCCCCCTCCCCCCACGGCGTAGCTCCGTAAACCTAACACCTTACGCAAGTAGCGACCGCATTCATCTTGGTCGAAAAGCGATTTCTCTTACCGTGAACCATCGCTTCCGGCTGAGTGAATATCCCCTCTACAGAGATTAATTCAAGACGACAATTGCAGCCGCAAGGGAACAGCACAAATAGAAAAGCACAAATATCACGATAGAAAAACTGGCGTCCATTCGCGCCATTCTACGACAAGCTGTGCGGGGAAGCAAACGCGTGGCTTGGATCCGCAGTAGAGCGGTTTGTTTTATTGACCTTCAAATATTTACGGCAAAAGCGTCTATTTTTTTTTTGTGAATAAATTTATGTCTTGAGCTTTTTAACATACTTTCAGAGGTATGACACTACTGTAAAATAATCAACATGCTGGGAATATTATTCAGTGCTTAGGCGTAAATCGAGAAAGTCCGTACCCTCAAAACGGAAAATATCTTTTGCGGAAGCGCTATGTACCATGACAATGAAGGGGGTAGGGAGCGTTCATGTTGATGTTTGTATGTGTTGTGTATGTGTATGTTCTCCCTGTATGTGAACTGTACTGTATCGTATGTAGTGGCACTCTAAGATATGTGCGTGCATAATAGAGATGTGTAAATGGTAATAGTAGAGCACCTTTTTGCTTTGAGGCTGATGAATTGGACTGTACGTAGCGCCAGCTATCCTAGACAGTTGCAATTACTCTGCTTCTGCCTGGCATCTGGTGTCTAGCAATATATTCTTCTTTCAAACTTCGCGATTTTTGGTTGATCGTGCAATGAGGTAAGTTTTGCTTTGAATTCGTTTAATCGGGAACGATTTTTGGTTTCGCGAATGGTTTACCACTCCTCTCTGACATGCGGTGCTAACGAAGGAAAAGAGTCGCGGGGAATCGCAGAGGTTAGACGTGACGTGCGTGCAGTGGAAGAGTTTCGGTTTAGTCTCCTTAACATCGCAGCGCTAGAAACGAGAAGACTGGGTGACTGCATTCGAAACCCGTTTCCTTATCAGCTCGGGAAGCAAGCTTCGGCAATTAATATATTTTGTGAAAAGCTCGGGACACGTTTTCATTTTCTACGGCTCTCTCTCTGAAAGCAGACTTGCTTGGATGTGCGCGAAGCGGTTGACTGCGTTTCTCGCGATAGCTGCATAGCAGGCCGGGAGGGGAGGGGGGGGGGGGGGGGGGGGGCGGTGGTACGAGGTGATTTTCTTTCCGAAAACTATGCTAACTCTTTTCGGTTGAATCGCGGCAGCGTTCCGCGTAAAGCCCTACGCTATACGTAGCGTCCAGGCGTCCTAATTAAGCCTCACTGAGCTCAATTCACTCAATTCGGAGCCGGCATATTGCTTCATAGACGAGGGAGGAACGTTGTTTTTCCGTTCGCAGGGAAGAACGTTGCTCCGTTTCTAAAGGAGCATAGGGGACACGGTCGCTCTTCCCTTTATAGAGGAATATACACGTTTGCAAGTCCGGCTTCAGGGCGCTGCCATCTTGCTCGCTGGGGTGCGCTTGGACGCGTCCTAATCCGACTACGAAGCCTTGCTAAGGCGTCATAATCGGATTATGGCTGCGCCCAAGCGCACCCCACTGGGCAAGATGGCGGCGCCCAGAGACCGGACTTGCAAACGTGTATAAATACACCTTTTTCTTTCAGAGTGCAGAAGCTTCTCCCAAGGTATGTGAATTAACGCGTCGCAGCCTTGTTCTTGACCCGTTACTAATAACGCGTTACTTGCACTATAGTTACATTCTAGGGCGCAGCTTTTAGGCGCCCGTTTCCAGGTTGAGCGGCGTCGGCGTAACCGCGCGCGTTACATTAGGGAGTTTCGTAGATGGTTTTCGCCGTCCCGCAACGCCCTCCGCAACCCGCTACGATACCCGGAACTCTACAGTCAAGGCTATCGGCGCGCCGGCGCGGTAGCAACTTCTTCGTTGCGGAGGGCTTAGCGGAGAGGGAAACGCGGTCTACGAAAACTCCCTATTATGGAACGTAACAGTTTACCCGCTCAATTTAGCGGGGAAACGAAATTGGTGTTGAGGTCACGCGACATTTATTTTCCCGCTAAATTTAGCGGGGAAACATAACCTTCTAAAGTTAGCGGCGAAATTTTCACTAAGTGTCCCGCTAAAGTTATCGGGAATAGTTTCGCTAAATTTCCAGCTAAATTTAGCAAAACTTTCTCGCTAAATGGGAGGCGAGGAGGAAAGGAGGAGGGGAGTGTACAGAGACGGAGGAGAGGCATACCCTCCCTTCCGTACCCTTCCCTCCTCCTCCTCAAGAGCTTCGCTCTAATTTCGCTTTACAGGGGATTCTAAACGTCCTTAATTTTTTTTCGTAACGAAGTAACGACCTAGTTACTTCTTTAAGAAAAGAAACGACTAACGAATTTTTGTTATTTTTATATCGCAATAAGGAGCAATGGTATTTTCTTACTTCTTGAAGGAAACGTGTGCAACACAAGTACTGAACCTAGTTCTCGCCACATCTCGCTCCTTTAACTCGTACGACGAGAAGACTGCTAGATGAACCATAAAACAATGCGTCCAAAGTATGTCAGTATAGTCAGAGTTATTCCGAGATGAATGCGTTGAAAATGCAAAAGTATTATTAACGAGAGCAAAGATTAAAAGCGGCGACTGCTTCGTAAGAAAAAAAGCCACATTAAGAGTAACGAGAAAACAACGCGCTACCTCCAAGCTGATGTAACGCGTTCCTAATAGATTCGCAGTAACGGCTAACGTACTATTTGGCGACTTTTTGAGTTAGTAACGAGAAACGGTATATTTAGCTACTTTATTTCTGTAACGTGTTCACGTGTGACGCGTCGGTCCACGGTTCCAAGAAACGCCGGAATAAAGACAGGACTGCAAAGCCGGCTGTTGTCTCACGTATACTCTGTGCCACCGGTACATATTATAGCCGCCGACGTCTGATGCTGAATAAACAATGCGGCTGGAGCGGAGTTGCCATAGATGCAGCAGGCATTCAGACACGAGAATACCTCAGACGTTTAACCGGAGTTTTTTTTTTTTTTTTCATTTTCTTGTGTGAAAGTATATTGGACGGGATTCGGCGTGAAAAATGAGCGCTAATCGGTGAGTGTGGCTACAGTATGTACAATTAAGATACTTTTTTTTTTGCGAGGCAACAAACAACTTTGCGTAGAGGTAAACGTAACTGACATGGGTTCTTAAAATGAACAATTTTTTCAAAATTACGAAGCAAATTGTATGTACGAGTTTCTATCGTCACGAAGCCATCGACGTGGATGATCGCTGTTATGAAATGAGTGAAGTCATAATTCTCCCATAGTGAAATAATAAAAATGCATCAGCTGCACTCTTGCCTTTTTACGGAGATTTGGCGCGTTCAAAACGCGGCATTGCGGAGCGTTTACAAGAGATTGCATACCTTAACATTTAAGAGTTAGAGTTAGGTCATCCGATTTAACTCTAAGATAGCTGGAGTTTGCGTGGTTTTTAGCAGCTCTGTGAGGCAATAATTTAGTTGCTATATTTAATTATATAAATTTCAGTACCTCTTCTGGTTGCCATATCTAGGTTCATTAACACGCCATTTTTTGTACTTGTGGGGGCACAACAATTTATTTAAATATCCCACAAAATTAGATGCATCACATTGGTCGTAACGTTTAGGGGCTGTCAGTGCAGGACACAAAACAATCTCCAATACATTGCTGCTACCATGCCTACGTAAGAAGTCAATACTAAAATCAAATGAACCAAATATAGCTGAACAAGCAAACCCAAATACTCACCCTTACATTAGTAAAACTTTACTAAAACCTCACCTAAGCCTTATCCATCCTAACCTAACCTAGTCTAACCTTTCTACACCAACCCTAAAATTTAAGTACTACGTAAGCTTCAGCATTAAATAAAGTTAAAGTACCTATTCGTATAGTAAAATAAGAAAGCTTACCAAACGATATCAGAATAAAAGCATTCCATTCAGAATAAATAACTGTCCTAATAAGGAACATTTTTAGAATTAAAGAAAGACAAAAAAGATAAACAAGATAGACAGGGACAAGTGGGTTCGTCGCTCTGCGGCATTAATTCGGACGCGCTTATTCTTTCATTAGGGTTGACTCTGATTCCGGTTCTGCTGTCAGCGCCGCAGTCTCCGAATGAACGGAGGTCATGAATACGCGCCGAGTCCGACTCCCGGATGAGCCGCCATTGTCTTTGGCGACACGATGGGCGAAAGGCGGGAGCTGGCAAATAAGTCCAGACACCCGCGGTGGCTGTTCCTCGTGCAACATGCAAATGGAGCAAGCCCAGCGTGTGTCCGCGATTTCTCTCTATAGACCGTTTGCTAAACTACGCCTGGAACAAAGAGTACGCTGTCGGGTTAGTTACATGTGCTGGCGTCTGTTGCAGTAACTGTTTTAAAGTAAAATTTAAAACAAATGGCGTTTGACACGTGGGTTCGCCAAAAGCCCTCGCTGGGTTATTTAGGCTTAATCTTTTATACAGACGAGGCGAGTGTACGCTGCGCGCGTACCTACGTTCTCAGCATTCTCATTGGCGGATGGGCAACTTAGCAATATGACTTTTTGTTACTCATTTATCCGAATAAGTTTCACCCCCCCCCCCCCCCCGCACCCCCATCTTTTTTTGATAAAAAACACGTTAATTAACATAAAATGACCTAGGTGATACCACAGCACGTGAGTAAACTTTCGGGAAAGCTAAGCTGTAAATTAATCGCAGCGATTCTACTGACAGCTAAGCGAATGATGAGTTGCCTAAAAATATTTCCTGACTTGGAGATTCCGTCAAATGCATTAGAGGTACGACATAACTAATACTCAGTTCCCACCCTCTCCCGCGCATCCCCCTTTCCTACGCAGTAGAAGAAGGGACGGGAGGAAGGGGAGAGGGGAGTATTACAACCGTTCCTAGATAACAAAGCCGTAATCCTGAACGAGATGGCGTCATCAGCGAAGGCCACTGATGGGTAAAGATTGGACACGACGATTCTCTCAACGTTTGGCTCAAACTTAACTAGAAGCCGAGAGCTGACGTAGCACTGGTTTTCAATCTGCAATCTGTGTCCAGCCATGGACTACGCTGGTGACGCAAACATGTCAGCACTGCACCCTTCTCTCCTATGCGGTGTTGAGTATTACCGGACTGCTCCCCCCCCCCCCCCTGCTTACCCCCCACTTCTGAACGTCATTGGTCGCACGCACTATGAGGTCAAGCCAACACTAGCGCTTTGTGTCTTACACTATCACACATAGCCTCCAACACCAATATGAGCAAGCAAGCAAAGTCTACGGCGAGACACATAGGAAGCGCGACCAGCCAATGACGAGGCAAGTGACCGAAGAGCTTAAAGACGTACTTAAAGCGCTAATAAAAGGGACAGAGTAAGGATTGACGACGACACATAGCGCAAACATTCTCTTCCTTACTCGATCCTTGTTTTTGGCGCTTTTAGTGTGGAAGCAACCAGCTCAAATCGCCATTTTAAGCTCAGCGATATAACAGTAATTTTGTGCCATGTCTAGCTGTGCGTGCACCCTCTTCTGTTGCTGGATTGAAGCCACTATGCTATGTTTTAACCTAACGTGAAATGAACGCGGTAGCCCACGTCAAAAAATGTATTGTAAGACTGTTTAATTTTGCATTGGAAATACGGCGGTTTGTCAGCCTGGTCTCAGCAGCTTTGAGGCTAAAAGGAGACGTTTCTCGGTGCGGCTTAATGGAGACGTAGTGACACAGGAAAGATAGGAAAGGAGGCAAAGAGTAGGCGAATTCCGTCCCGCATGCGCGCTCTCCCCAGCTTTCCAGTCTCACTATTTCAGATTTCATTCTCGATAGAGTGGAAAGAGAGAGAGAGAGAAGAAATTAGCCAGGACCTTGAGCCAAATGAGTGAAAGTACGGAGAGGAACAGGGGCTCCCGCGGAACGGGGCGATCGAAGAGCGCTATCTGCACTCATCTTTATTATGCGCATTAGTTTGGTTCTATCTGAGTCTACCGTTTGGTTTAGATTGAAGCGAGCGCGTCAAGGTCTCATTAGTAGGCGTTGCTTGTTGATGTGTAGATTTCAATGGGTGCACCACCGGAGTTTGTAAAGGAACCGCACTAATTCATTTTTAAGGCTATTTTTTTCCTTTAGGTAGTTATTGACTTTTTTTATTTTTTAAGCTGATTGCAGTCACTTAGCCTAACTTCACCAACTCTAACATGGTATATTCCATAGACAACAAAACCCTAAACGCGAAGTAACCTAATCTAGCCGAAACTAACCTAAACCATCCAGTCCTAACCCTTGACTAACCTATGTCGTATCAATCCTTAAAGCAAGTAAATGAAACTTAGCTATGCCTTGCCTGTAGGAGTCAAACAAATTGGTCTCAAACAAAGACAAACTTAACCGAAACCTTATTCTAAACTTAACTCACAGAAGCCTTACCTAGCATAACTTGAATCTGATCTAAACCTATCGTTCACCGAAAATTATAAATTTAAACATTAGAGTAAACGGACTCGCGTAAGTCTCTTCCTACATAAGTGAAAGGTTACTGTACCTTTATCCTAACCGAACCGAGCCTAACATTGTTGAATCCCGAGTTTAGAGTTCTTGTTGAGTGCATTATCCTCTTTGGATTAGCAGTTCGTGACGTCAAATGAATCATATTTGGCCAGAAGTTTGGGACGATCACTAAACAGCTCCTTTTGATCGCGCGTTGAGAGTAAGCTTCGATGATATAAGTATATATATATTTTTTTTAATTTATACTATAAAGCTGCTCAGTCTACGCTGGCAGCAGGTTACACTGGCGTCACGCCAGATGTTGCGTTTTACTATAGTCAGTGACAGGCTAACGGTTCAGGGTAAATTCCTCGCACCCTCTTCCACTTTAGCAAAGCGAACGCTGGAGACGAGACGACCTTTGTGGCAGGAAGAGATCTACTCTTGTTCTAATTTAAATCACATCATTCAAATTTATTAACGCCTTCGAAACAGCGTGCGGCACAAAAGTACGTTTGCGCGCACTCTGAGCAGTGTCTGCGACGCAATATAAAAATTAACTGCAGACTAAAACCTATTGGCCAAGAAACCTTTACCGTCCTTAAATTGCATAGTGTTTTATAGTGATTGATTAAAACAAACCAACCTTCCCCCTGCAAGAAAAAAAAATGGCCCGTATTAAAAGCGTTTTAAAACGAACCTCCATTAAGTTGCGAAATATTTAAGCTTATTCCAAGTTAAACGAGCTAATGGCACTGTCGGCGTGTGAGCGCAACTTTACAAAATTAAACGACTACCTCAGCGAGGCCACCGGTCAGCTCCAATTCTCGGTTGACGCCACCGGGGAAACCCCTTAAAATATTTGATTTATATTTTAGCTCTTTAGGCATTGTCTCGTGAAGAGCTTTCGCGCCTCGCAAATGACACGCTCAAATACGGTCTCCATTGAACGCCTTATATAAATCCTCTTAGCCCGGACAACTCCCAGCGGCTTCCGCGTCCTGTGATCACTGGAACCTCGGAGGTATAGGGGGAGTGCGTAGTGAGGAATGTGCCATTGTGCAAGGGCTCATGCCAGTAGGGGCATGCAGGCTGAAATGGCCGACCTCAGCCCGACGGAAGCGGACCCAGGGCCCAAACGCATTGTTTACGATGCCAGTAGACTAGCCGCCGAGTCGAGTGGACGGAGCGTGCTTAATCAGGCGCAGCTTGTTTGTCGACCCGTCTGCCTTCCATCGGCTCCGACTGAAAACGCCCTCTGGTCGCCGCCTCGCCCTTTCTCCCTCCCCGTCCTCAGAGGGACAAATGCCACCCACAGAACAAGGCCGTCATGCTGGAATTTGTACGTCGGATATCGGAGGCAAACGCGCTCTGCTATCACGCGTAGACAGGTGCCGACACACGCATGCAAACGACCTTGGCTCGTTCATAATCGAACGCTGCAGTTGCGATTGTTATTCGATGCAATCATTAAATGGTCGCGTATTACTTAATAACATCCACCTAGCGCTTTAAGGCCCGTTCACACACTTGCGTCCTCTTAGAACCTAGTGCCTTGGAACCTCTTAATATCTCTTATGACGAGAGGACACACTGGCGCCATCTATAGGGTAGCAGTGTAAATTTGGTGGTCCGGCATAATTTCTATTTGTCTCGCGCATTATCCTTTCTTTCTTGGCTCGAAAAACTTTGGTCAACGTTATAAACGAGCCTTTCTCATAGGTATTACGCACTTTTGACCTCAGAAATCTCGCAAAACCTTCGCTCTTGTAAAATGCAGTTTCAGGGTCACCGCATAAATGGCGCCAGCGTGCCAGTGTGTTTTCTCGTCCTAAGAAATTTTAAGAGGTTTAAACAGGTCTTGTCTTTCTCGGTCGTACTCGGTTGGAAGTGTGTAAATGGGTCTTCATTCACACGGACGCGCTCGAGCCTCCTGGCCGAGATAAACGCGCCTATGTACCGAAAACACGGAACCCCACTTACACAAGACGGTGGACAATGGTGTAATATCAAATTTACTTCGAAATTGCAGGAGTGTACCCTCACGCTTCTGTGGTTTAGTCCCCGCAACACATAGACCCTGGTTTGCTCTAGGCCTTCATTCGGGTGAGAACCCTCAAGATTAAGCGAGACAAAACGTAAACACCAACGACGCCTTAGGCACAGTCCTGTTTGATTCGGCGGGAAGATCTTGGGTGCATCCGGCGTAATGTCGCCCACGTGGATCGCTCTAGTAACCCAGGGTCGAAAAGAGCCTTACCATTGCTTCCTATCTTCCGCCATAAACAGGACCATAAAGAAAAGCTTCTAACGCCCCTGAATACGAAAGGTAGCGACATCTTCTTCCTCTTCCTCTGACGCGCACACCCTTTATCTTTATGTTTTGCTTTTTTACACCCACACGTCGGGTGTAGCACCGCCTGGATCGGCCCAAGATAGCAGGCGGCATTCTTCAAAGGATGTTGATACTTTTCCGTATAAAGGGGTTTTAGGAGTTTCTGCTCAAGATGAGAAGTGCCGTATCCCGAGCAGAACTATATTGCGTGCACCGGACAGAGCGCCTTTCTCTTTAGTCAGGAAACCGAGGAAAGCAAAATAGTCGGTCGGCTGTGGCCTTTGTCGTGCCTTTCTTTTATTAGTTGGACAGGAGAGAACGAAATATTCGGAACTTTTATTTCATTTCATCGTTATAATTTATTCTTCAGCAATATTTTTTTTATTTCTCTTTTTCTTTAGCTTTTCCCTTTAGCAACGCAATGTTGGCAGTTGTTTTTGGTTATGCGTACTAATAGCTGGGCCACTAGTTGAGGGAGTCTCACCCATTTGGAGAAAAAGGTTCTCGAGAATGACTAAGCAAACAAAAAGGGGGGAAATGAAGGAAAACGGTCAGTGGAACATTTTTTTTTAGGTAGTAAAATTAGGGAAATAAATGTAGGCCTTATGTGCCCTGCACTATGAAATAAATATATGAATGTGTTGGTGGCATAAACCCCTTGCCGTAATTAAATCTTTTTTGCGATGGTGGGGAAGATGGGCAGAAATAAGAAAATAGTTAAAGAAATCGAGAGTCTTTCTTGGGAAAACACGGAGACGGTGGCAGCGGAAGGCAAATTAAATAAAGACGTTGTTGAATTAAGCAACGCGCCTCGAGTGTTCGCGCGACTTCAATGGACGAAGGCAACCGGGATTACAAAAGGGCAGCATAAAACTGCGGCGAGAAATAAAATACGCGTGTGGACTTCTAATTATCCGGGATGACAGTGAAAGTGATTTATTAAGTACATAAACAAAAATTTGACAGTCGCGAGTCAATCGCGTGGCTCCAAGCTAGATTTTGGTTGACGAACTGGACAGTTGATCTGTAAAATAACAATGTATAGGGTAACTTAGAAATAAACTAAGAAAAATTTAAAAGCACAATTTTGTTTTAAGACTTACGTTTTTAAAACGCTGCGATCGCATACAGGCGACGCGTCAGCGTAGTGGTGAAATCCTGATACTATATTTTTTTTTCACTGGGAGAGGACCTGTATGCGATTCTACTGTCTAATAAACAAATCGTTCGGCGATCGGAGCAACCTATAACTGCAGAAAAAGGTGAATTCCCGTGAGACCTACTGGTCTCACCGACAATGCGTTTGAAGCAAATAATTTCAAAATGATATCGGTTGACAGTAGTTTACGAGAGATTATGTTGAGACTGACAGTTTTTCTCGTTTCGATGCCAAGCCTAGTGTTTGTGTTGGGTCGTCGCATCTCATGTAATGCGGTGCAAAGGGTTTTTGAAGTATCACGAATAATTTATTAAAAAGGAAATTAAACTCCGTGCGGGCTGGATTCTGAAGCTGCATCTACTCAAACGTCGGCTTTTTGTGATCATTAATGTATATGGGTTTTTGTATTAGATTACCGAAACGACCGCGGAAGAACATTGAGGGATGAGCTATGTAAACTAGTCCTCTTTGGAATTAGGACGTTCATGAGTTCGTCCAGCGAAGGTCTCGATATTGCGGGCATAGTCGAAGTAGCGTTTTAATGATCGTAAAGGTGTTTGAGGCACATATAAAATAAACCTTTTTTTTTTTTTTTGTCAGTAAGCTTTTCATGAAAAACTGACCAACGTATGGAAAAGATGTAATCTAGAAAATAAAACCAAAAATTGCTGCGCTTTTTTGTTTCTTTTTTATAATTTTAGGTAGCCTACGCAAACATGCAGCGTAGGCCTTTTATTGTTGTCCTTCCTTAGAGAAAATATTAGTTTACAACTTTTGGTTTACCAAGCTTGCAATTAAATTACCCTCTTGCAGGAGCGGTAAATCAATTTTAGGCTAACAATTCAAGCATGCAGGATTAAACTCGGCTTGAGAAGCTGCCTTGTACCAGATATTTGTTACGGCGCAATTAACAATTTATTCATACGCTTAACAATCTAGAGATGCACCCGGTAATGCACAATGTGGATATTAGCATGCCGATACATCACTCTCTCACTTTCGTTTGTTAGATCGCCAAAAAATACAATATAAACGTGTCTAATTCTAAAAAAACGGAAACAAAAAATATTTCGTCATTTCGGTCAAACTAAAGAAGGATTTGAGAGCGTAAACGTTCTAGCGCTGTTTTCAATGCCTCCCGAAGAGGCCACATCGGTAGATTTTTGATTTTATATCGTTTGTTCTAGGTGCTACCAGTATAAAGGTATTTCTGTCCTGACATTCATAGCATTCATGTGTGGCTTCAGACTTTATCGAGACAAAGGAGTGATATGGGGACGGTCCTGTCTGGACTTGTACGTATAGTTCAACTACTCTAGTCAAGTTAATGCAGTTTAACTACTTTTCTGAGTAGCTTAGTAACTTTTCAATTACATTTTTATTTCGGTAATTAGTAGTTTACTCTAATTACTTTTCCGAGTAACTTCTACTCAAATTACAAATTACATTCCGAAATTTAGTGGTTAGGTTGCTTATCAACAAATATTTCTGCACAAAGAGATAAAATGTTGGATGATCAGCTGATATTCACAAAGAGGGGGAAGCATGTTGCGTTAAAGGTGGGGGATGGGTGGCGGTTGGGAGAGTCTGAAGCACTCTAACATTTTCACGAGCCCCCCACTGCAACAACCCTGCTACGAAGCGCAGGGAGCGGACAGGCACGTCGCAAGTGAGGCCGAGTAACTGCGGGAAAAGCGCCGAAGACTGGCGTTTCTTTTGTGTTCCGAAGCTCAAGAAGACTTAACCAAAGGGCTTGTCCCCACTTGTCCTCAACATGGAAACTCTCGCCTACTCCAGGAGTTTTACACACTGTATCCTTACTCAATAGAGGCAACAAAATGCAGCACCCGCTCTGAAGCTCATTTGATGCTCCTGGAGTTTGTGTTGTACTTGAAGAATCGCTTGCTGAAGGGCAACGCAACGGTGTCCTCTTTCTGTTGCTTTCCTGCCAAAACTCAAAATATGCAGGTCTTCGAAGATTCGAAGATCTTTCGAGAAACCTTAGTAATTCCCCAAACGTTTCTACATAAAAAAAAAAAAAATCACAAGCCGTTTTTGGAAGTACTTTATGTTCATGGTACTTAAAGTATTACTTCAAGTATGTTTAGAAAACTTTCACTTTACTTGAAGTACATTCTCTGAGCATGTACTTTACCAATTTGTTTTAATACTTTCCGAGGAAATTACAACTCCCGACTTCAAACTTCAACGCACATTCCCTAAATTTGGAAGAAAAAAAAAAAGGCATATCGTCATGTGAAAACGCGCTATGGTCTTTCGAGACGTCATCCGGTCATTTCTCTGAGTGAAGCAATGGCGGCTTTAAGACCGATACGAATAAATACCTTAGAAGTTGATTTTGTTAAATAGTTTGTCAGCGAGAGTGGAACTTTGTGGAAACTTGACTTTCCCCAAAAATTGTCACTATATCCATCAAAAAAAAAAACTGATGCATCTCCGATTACCCCTAAAGCAATGCATACCAATTTAAAAAAAAACAAAAAAACTTATAGGGGATGAAAGGGCATCATGGAAGATTGTGTTAAAAGTGCTTTTACATTACTTTGAAGGTACATTGTATTTATAGTACTTTACTCAAGCACATTGAACTCGGTGTACTTACTAATTTGTTTGAAGTACATTACCCAGATTTACTTTGTACTTCACTTCAAGTACCTATTATATGTACTTTAAGCAACCCTGTAAACAACCAAACACTATCTGCAAAATCAAGCTCAGGCAGTGCTAAACCTCAAAGTAGGAATGATACATCCGTAGTACATCATTGACCAAAAAAAAAAGTACAAAATAATTTCGAACGTAGAGCCAGAACCAGCTATTAAAGCATTCTTGTGAAAACACAAGCCGCCTTATATTCAGCTAGCTGAATTTCGCTAACGGATCAAAACCTAGGTATTTACTTGTTATCATAAACAAATAGAACAGTAGCTTCAAAAGTAATTCGTTAATTTTTCACGGTAGTTAGTAGTTTAGTCAATTACTTTCAATTTGAGTAATTTCTACTCTACTCAAATTACTTCTGAGGCCAATACTAAGTAACTTAACATAATTGCCTTTTTAGTAACTTGTATATATCTGGTCCTGTCTGACAAATAACTTCGCGGTGTCGTACCACGGTTTCAATTTAATTTTTCTCCGACGGAATATGCGAAGCAATTTCTGTGCGGAACGATAATGTCGTTTACCCTTCCGCGACTCGTTCTTTGAGGATACTAGGCAAGCTAGTTATTGCAATATCTGTAGCGCTTCTATTGTCATAAACGGGATGAAAGCGGCGGGAAAAAAAGGTTCAATTGTCCTGGCCTGCAGGGTGAGCTTTCTACCTTCGACGGTGTTTCGGCGCCTCTTGAGCGTTGAGCGAAGACGCGCAGCCGAAGCACGGTGGAAGGCAACTAGCGCACACCGAAGGCCGGGCGTTCGAATGAAACACCATGCAGTTCTCAGCTTCTCGGTTACTGTAGCGATGGTAACCGATAAAGAAGCAGGGGAATCGGTGTGCTGAAACTTTTGCTGAAAATCTATGACTTGCAGTCCAATGGGAAACTTGAGCTGATCCGCAGGACAATGATGGACGCGAGGTACCATCAGGAATAGTTAGCTTTAAAAGCGCAAACCGATTGGGAACGCCGCTGTTCAATCTTCATACGAATTTCAATCGACTACTCCTGACGCTATATTCTGACATTCGTTCAAATGCTCAAGGGGAAGCCATTACGTCCCGGAGGAAAAAAAAACCAGCAATTTTAGATTTGAAGTGCAATGTGTATATCAAAGTAAAACAAAGAAAAAATTGCCAGGTATCTGTTATCGACATTTTTTGAACTTTGTGAAGCCTCCACAAAAGCCAGCAAATATTCGACCTTTTTTTACAGTGAAAGCGCCTGAATAATAAATTTCAGTCGGGCTGAACTTTCTTATGGGGGTACTGCAAAGGGACGAAGAAAACCAAATGCTGCTTTTAAGGGCGTGACTATCAGTGTCAAACACGAGCGTTCAGTGACGACATTGGTCTAGAGCGTCAGATGATGACGAAAGAATTCTAGAGGTAGGACTGGCTGACTAGGTGCGCATGACTCTTTGTGATCTTTCCAAGCGCGTAATTCTTTGCTTGGAACGCCCGTCAATCGGCGGGGCATTCGCGTCTTTATAAATGAATGTTAATTCCAAAAGGTTGAGAGGTCGCGGATGGCTGTTGCACGCTTTTGTCGTTTCGATTCACTCTTGGTTCAGACCAAGGACGTCATCAAGAAAATAAAATGTGCTCAAAATTCTGAACTACATTTACCTATTATGCTCAAAATACATAATATTTTTCTTTATTTTACTTTTAGTGGTTGCTAGAGCCCCACTCGCTAGTTACACTGGACACGATGAATATTAAAAAAAAAAAAAGGAATGACGAGGAGCGCTTTGCAGGGCCCCTTTAAAATACTCGTTTATGTATTGATCACTGTATGCTAGTCTCACTTAAAAAAAAGTTGAAACAGATCTTGAAAAAACAAAACAAGTTAGATGTGAATTTTGGCGTATTTTTATCCCGTGAATCTGAATATCACGTTCGTTTTCCCTGTAGACGTATGTAAACGCGAGAAAACACAAAAAACCTCCGACCAGTCGTGACGTCATAATAGGATATTTGGGCCACCAAGCGCGTGTCGCTTGTGTGTCAATTGAAGTTTTTATTTGTCAAATACAAAACCACTTCAGTTCCCCTTTAAACGAAACCGTAAGAACGAATTATTTACGCAAGGCTCTCAAAAATTGTTCTAACTAGTGTGGTGCGCTCCAACGCACAATTTCTCGAGGCGCTCAGGACACGAAAGTTCAGCTGTCTGTTTTGAGCTGGCTTGACAACCGTTCGCGACGTCTATTTCGAGTTTTTGAGCGTGGCGGCAAATCTTGTTTGGAGGTCGCTTTCGCCTCTATTAAAAATGCAGGCAAAGTGGAGAGCACGTCACGGGGTCAGGCGGATGGGCTGTTAGCGGCATAAATACCCTCGCTGCCCTTGCCTGCAGACTTTCCCTTTCTCACCCCTTTTCTCCTCACCGTCGTCTCTCCGGGCATTAGATTTTGCCAGCTTGTCAAGATATATTTACGCTCCTTCGAGCCTTTTTTCAGAGTCGATGATTATTTTGTTAAAGCTGTTAGCCGGCCAAAAAGGGTCTATACATTTTTTTTTTAATATGCATATATGGTGTACTAGATAACTTACAACAATCATAAAGAAAAAAAAACAACACAAAAACGGAGCGCTCTGCGGGGGTGAAACTAAATGTATGTTGTTAGCAAGCGTCTTACAAAAGTGCACGCATATTTTTTAGTCGTCCTAATTATTTAGTTGATTAAGATTAATTACCCTATGGAAAAATATTTTTTACCAGAATGTCATTTCCAGTAAAAGTCTATTTTACTGAATTATGGGTCTGTTTTCACTTCCAGTAAAGCTGTAGTTTACCGGAATGTCACCGGATTTTTTACTGGAATGTCACCGGTTGTTTTACAGGAATGTTACCGGTTTTTTTACCGGAATGTAACCAGATTTTTTTACCAGAATGTCACCGCATCTCCACGTGGTGAATGATGTTGCTTGGGGCGAAGCTCTGGTGGTGCTTGTCTGCGTAGTAGGGGAATGTGTGGTTTTCTTCTTTTTCTTTTTTTAAGCAGACAGATGGGATGGCATCTCAGAACCCCCTACTCTTTTTTTTTCTTCTTTTTCTTTGAGCCTTTTCAATCATGTCAGTAGGAGAATGTGTGGTTTCCTTCTTTTTCTTTTTTAAGCAGACAGATGGGATGTCCTCTCAGAACCCCCTACTCTTTTTTTTTCATAATTTTTTTTTCATATTTTTTTTTTCCAATTTTGTTTTGCCCTACACGAGCACGTGAGCATGTGCTCACGTGCTCGTGATCTCACGAGCAGAAGTTCGAGCACCCGACGCCGGCCTACGGCGGACGGCGGACGGACATACGGACATGGCTAGCCCCTAAGGAGCTTCGCCCCTAATATTTTACTGGATTATGGGACTCTTCTCACTTCCAACAAAGCCAGCATTTATCAGAAGCTCACCAGATTGGCCGGAATTCACGGTGTTTTTTCTTTCTTTTTTCGGACGTCAACGGAAGGCACTTAGGAGGAAGCCTGTGAACCGTGCTTGGTGTATGTTTACCAGATGCTGGACGATTCGGTAACAATTAAAGTGGTGAGCCCATATAGACCTGAAGGTTGACGCTTGATTCACGCGTCTGGCCGGTCATTTTGGTTTCCTTTTTTATTTTTATTTATTACTGGCCACATAATCACCAAGCTTCTCAACAAAAAAAGAAAGATGTTTACCAATCCCTGGAATGCCGAATTAGAGCACAGCTCTTTAGGAGGAGGAGAAAAGGTACAGAGAGGAGGGTATGCTCTCCTCTTCCCTTCCTCCTCCCCCTCGTCCTCCCTCCTGACATCACTCGTGACACTCATGACGTCACTTGTGGCCCTCGTGACGTCACGTGTAACGTAATTATGGGAAACGTCCCATAATGCAACTAGCGGTTACGAGTGACGTCACTCGTGACACCCGTGACTTAACACGTGACGTCACGCGTTACTTCATTTCCGGAAACGCGCCATAATGTAACGCGCGGTTACGCCAACGCCGACGCCGACGGCGACGCCGCTCAAGCCGGAAACGGGCTCCTAATAGCTGCGCTCTAAGACAAGCAAAGGTTCAGATCCTGGCTTTACCCTTCGCAGCTCTTTTGTTGCAGCAGGGGCGTCCCTCGCCTCGGGGTAGTGAACCATATCTTTCACTGCGATTCATTCTTAGAACATGCGCTTTTTCTGCTGCTGTACTTTCCACGGGATAGAAAGGGGTTCTTGTTTAATTTTTCTCAAACGTCCCTCTTGCGGGTGAGTGAGTCACACCATTTAATAATCAAAGGGATGATTTAATATTATGTATTTTTAGTGGAGTTTACACTACGAGGTTGAATTTTGGTCAACCCCGATGTTCAAAAAGTGTTTCCAATCATCCGGCAAGATTAACATATAAAAATACTGCAAAGACGTTTTTAGTAAATATAGCTCTGGATATGAGGAATCTGACGAGTTCAAGGACTAACTTATTGACAGGAACTACATAGAGCATGTCTGGTTTCAGGCGCTAACTGCACCTGAAACACGTACAAATTCTCTCTACCGAAATGCCATAAGAATTGTTTGTTTTTTTACGAGCGTTTGAAGCTGGCATTTTTAGACGTTTTGCATCACTTGACAATCGTAAACGGTTTGCTACAGGGGAATTCAAAATTCATAATAGTGTGACAAAAAAAAAAACAGTGTCATTGAGTAATTTTGTCCTATGTTTCGTTCTATGGGGGAGGTTGGGGGGGGGGGGGGGTGGAATCCTTCTTTGTAGTGCAGTTTTTACCACTCAGAGCATGGTACAGATAACTCAAGGCCTCACCTTACCTGGGATTTTATGCCGCTTCGATATCCAGACAAAACGATGTGCAATATTGAACACTCAAGACATCCTGGAAGTATTTTATAACGTATACCAGATGAAACGACATCACATATTAAAAGCTAACGATCTTATGCTGTGAAGCGTTAATTATTGCATATTATCTAGGAGAGCTGAGATAAAGCTGGGCGTCTGAATCCAGAGTTTTAAGTGGTCACCGTGTTAAAATCCTTCCGTTTATGTAGGGACAGGGTGGATTTTCTTTACGTGCACTTTTTACTAACCTCATTTCAATGGTTTGGCAACAAACCGGCTGCGGTTTGCTCCAAAACAAAAGGCATTTCAAGCATATTGTGTCGTTTGAGTTACATAGCGACTCAAAATTCTCCTTCGAGCATTTCTTGTAGCTATACTTCAGCACACGCCTCGAAGCAACATTGCATGCTAGAACATTAAACTTGGTGAACCTCAGTTCAAATTATTTCAATGCCAAGGTTACCAGCTCGAGTCTTGGCGCGAATATAGTGGATGCCTTTTTCTTCTACATTTCACATAAATCTAAATATTGAGCATTTGTTGAACTTGAAACGTTTAATAAGAATAAATGCTGTGTGCAATTTAACGGCTACTGTGCTTAAGCGAAAAAAAGTATTGCGGAACTAGTGTTCCTCTTTTTCTTTTGTTCTTACGCACATTGTCACTTTTGTTACGTTTAAGGAGACACATCTGTCGCTTGCGAACACATTTACATGTCTATGGATTTTTCTTCATACAAGCATGCGTTTCACGTGTGTCAACGTCCTGCAAAATTGGAGTCAACGTGTTCTTTTTAAGTTACCTTTTCAGAGGTTATCGGTGATGGCGCCTGTTTTAGTATGCCCTGAAGGAGACCTTGGCATTGGTGCGTTTGTGTGATTACTCGCTTAGCACCCTTGCCACGGGTTGTATTTGCTTCACATGTAAATGCTCACTATAAATTCAAGACCCTTACAACATAAATATTATCTGGATATTTATTTTTTGTTCTTAAATGCATCAAATAAACACGTTATTTCCGCTGCATGGTTTTTCGTAAACCAATCATAAGTCATAAAATTTTCTACTTGTGTCTTCCCTATTTACTTTTAGGCACTGCTTACAGCATGTTTTTCTTATTACTTCAGCTCATAGCCCCGCATATTTATATGCGCCTTCCTCAAGGGACACCAAACGCACGTGAGCTTGGTAGAACAAATTAAGCAAACTTTTAAAAGCCGTTGCTTCTAGTTGTCGCACATATATTTATTGCTCGAAACCACGAAGCGCCCCAAGTCGCAATTTGCTACGTTGCACGGAAAAAAGAAGCATGTTTCCGTTGAACAGAGGTTCACAAGCGAAATAAAGTTCTGAATTACATTTTCTTAGGGGTTGGTGCTGTCGACCTTTCGTCATAGAGCCTGAGCGCGTAATCAACTGAACGCACCACAAAAGGCTGCTATAGCTGTACCACATACCGGGTGTCCCAAATAGCGGCCAGGCTCTTTCAATTGGCCACAAAATTCGGTTTCTTAACCTATAGCGCTACGAGTTCGTGTAGCGTTGCCCACAGATGGTGCATTTTTTGTGGTTATATTTGCAAAGAGCGAACTTACTTGAGTAAAAAGTAAAGAAAGAAAAAGTCTTAGCTCCTATGAAAACGCAGCGCAGTCACCGGTCTTCAAACAATATGGCGCTGTTTCGCACTGGAGACAAGACAAGCCGAGAAATTCAAAGCCATGGTCAAAAACAACGCAAAAAAAGTGACACAACTGAAAGCCGAGCAACTTCAAATAAAAAAAAAGATGTTTACAAATTTTTAACGCGAAATTAGGGCGCAGATATTGAGGAGGAGGAGCGGACGGTACGGACGAGAAGGTATACCCTCCTCCTCCCGTCCTCCTCTCATTCTTTCCTCCACCCCTCCCCTCCTCCTCTTCTTCTCCCGTCCCATCCTCCTCCTTGTCTTCCTTCTCTCTCCTCTTCCTCCTCCCCTACTCTTCCTCTTCATCTTTCTCTCCCCATCTCCACCACCTCTCCCCTCCTCCTCATTTCCTCCTTCTACTCCGTACATTCTCCTCCTCCTCCTCTGTACACTCTTCTCCTCCTCCTGCGTACCCTCCTATCCTCCTCCTCCGTATACTCCCCTCCTCCTCATCCATACCCTCCCCTCCTCCCACAGTTTCCCCGCTAGATTTAGCTGAAAAATTGACGCCACGTGACCTCGACAGCAATTCAATTCCCCGCTAAATTTAGCGGGGAATTTAATTCCTTTTGCGGTTACGTGGCGTTAATTTTCTCACTAAATCTACCGGAGAAACTGAATTTGTTCATAGGGCCCGTGACACCAAGTCATGTGCCGTCATTTTCCCCGCTAAAGTTACTAGAGAAACTGAATTGGTGTTTAGGTCAAGTGGCGTGCATTTTTCCGCTAAATTTAACGGGGAATTGAATTGATTTTGAGGTCACGTGACGTCAATTTTTCCGCTAAATCTAGCGGAGAAACCTAAATTGTTCATAGGTGATGTGACACAGAGTCATGTTACGTCATTTTCCCCGCTAAATTTAGCGAGGCAACTGAATTGGTGTTGAGTTAACGTGTCGTAAATTGATGCTTGATGATTGCTCTTGCCAGTGCTCACCGAGGCAGCTATGCTTCGCTCGGTGTATGGCGTGGTGGGGCGTCAAACCTCAAACTGAGCGAAAAACTGAGGTGGAGTCCCGAAAAACTCAGTGTTTTAACCGCTTAACTTCCTCTATCGGGTAATATCCAAGGTTCGGGTGTTAGTGGTCACAAAATATAAAAAAGGGCGATTTTTCGGAGCCCAATGACAGCTGTTGTTCTGCAGAGCAAACACGCCAGAGCTTACTCTGCAGAAGAGAGGTGCACATGCTGAAGATGTGCACATGCGCACTGCGGTCTCATAGAAAAGGTGGATTGAATGTATGCGTGCGTTGGAAAGCAGCGGTTGAAGACTTGAAGCTGGAACGCGCCGTAACTCAGCGCGCTTTCCAACGGGCAGCAGTAACTGGTTCGATTCGCTCGAGTGGCTTGACATTAGGGCTGTCGCCCTTCGCGCTCTTCGCGCTGAGTGCTACGGGTCGCGAAGTGGTGTGTTTTCGGGAAATGATAAATTTCGATAAAAACGAAGTTTTCTTTTTACGTTTTTGACACGCTCAATTCGAGTTGAAGTTGTAACAAGCACATAGAAGCACATAGAGTACATAGTGAAACATCAACATATTCACCGGATCTGTCGAGCCTACACTGCACGTATATTTTGATGTTATCAAGTGGGGTCAAATAAAAAAAAAATTGAACTTTAATTGAATTTGCATATTTGATGGGCAGTGCTCAGTAACTGCTACAACAAATGGATATTGCGTAGCGCGGTCAAGAATCTCACAATATGCACTAATTTAAGAACGATGCAATAATCATTATTGAAGCAACGATACACCTTGATAAACCGCAACTCGTGCTATAAACAAAAGTAAAATCTTTACTTGCATCGCAGGATTAACGGCTTCATACGATATCGATTCCGCGCAGAAGGTTCGTGCGTGCTATCCATTAAATTCTGAATAATTAAATGGCTATTTTACATTATTAACAGTCAATCATCTTATACAACGTCGTCATAACTCTTTGCATTTCGTCCAAATGAAAAATAATAAAACACAAAACCGGCGTATAAACAGAGTGTTTTTGGAAACGCGAGTCAAATCGCACCTGCAAAAACTGCGCATGAAAAAAAAAATATTGATGCCGTATTGGTCTCTGCTAAAGTGGCAATCAAAGAAAATTATTAGCGTTCAGCATAATCAGGTAATTAAATACTTTGCAGTAATTCAGTTTTAAATATTAATTTTAAAGGTATGGTTTTTCATTAGAAACTTGACGCGAATCATCGAAAACCAGTAACTTCACCTCCATTACAGCGATATGATGCACACGTTGCATTATACGGCGTTCAGAAAGAAAAGAAATTTTTAATTTGGACGCGTTTCTAGGTTTCGGTATCTTATCGGAGCGCATCTCCGCGCCAGCAGTCCCCACTCCCGGTGGCCGAAGATCAGTCGCCACGCATCCCACGTACAAGAGGCTAGATAAGAAAACCTCCGGACTGCCGCATGAAGTTCGCCTCTTTGACGTCGATTTCAATGTGAGGACGCACTCATACGTAGAGAATGTAGGGAGGGGGGGGGAGGTTAAGTTGTCCCGCCTCCAGCGCGGGCTTCCCACCTTCGACAACGTCTCGGCGTTTCCTGCACCTCGGGCGCCATCGCGGAGTCGAAGCACGGCAGAAGTCACGAAGTGACTGCTCGAGGCCGGACATTCGAAAGAGACACCCCGACGCGAGATTGGAAAATAGGGTATTCGTTAAACACGATAATAAATGGCGCTCGTAAGGACGGGACACAAGGAATGAACAGGGAACACGCGCGCGCTGACTCACATGCGAAACATATTTCTAAAAGAAGAAAAAAAAAACAGACAACGAAACAAAAGGAAGAAGTAAAATAATAAAGGATATGCGAGAAACAAGGGGGAAAAAAAGATGTGGGACAGGGCACATGAATTTAAACCTGGTACCTGCGGTTTCATTCTATCACTCTTTATAAACCGTGTAAATGGTATTGACTCCGTAAGTGTGACGTCATGGGTCCAAACAAACCGTTGCTAGGGTCGTTGTTATGGACGAATACATGTGGCTCGGTTTCGCTACAAAAACCCGACCGTTCAAAAATCAGGAGTAGGATTTAAACTTCTAAAAATCACAAATGTAGAAAGCTTGAATGTCATATATGTTTCGTCAGAAGTGTGCCGGTAATCGCTCGTTTCTGAAATATGTACGACTGCAACTTCCGGTCCTCAAGATGCCTGCAGCAGACGACGAATTCAAGAAGTATGCCGTCTGTCACACGCTCGCCGGCCAAGCCGGCGCCGACGTCTGAATCGTGTGAATAACGACGATATTCTGACATCGCATTTGTTTGAAATATAATGAGTTTCTGACACATATAAGAATTCATAGTAGGGTGCGATGCAAAATATGGTTTATCGAAAGTCCGGGCGCCGATCGAGATGATCGTCTGCTAAAAGATCGCATTGCACCCGTGAGAAAAGCACTTCAGGCGATCGGTACAGATCCCAAATTTTGTTCGCGGACTCGCGCTATGCGAGGGTGCTTCGTATACCTGGTTGTAACCATCGCGTGGTAAAAGACCCTTGCAGTTTCTTCAGATCTCCGCAAGACCCCAAAGCGCGAAAGAACTGGATAAAAGACATAAGGTGAGTTCATTACAGATTGTACTTGCATCGCGGGTTCGATGGAGATCTTCCCCAAAAGAGCACATCCACGGAAGTTTATGTATACCAAGGGGAAAGAAAAAGCAAAATACTGCGAAATTGCGATAGACATGCAATTTTTTAATAACCTGACAACCACAATAATAATAATAACAAACGACTTACCTCGACGGCGTACGATTTGTTTCTCATGCTGGCCTGCACTACGCCGGTAATGCACTTCAGATCGTCGTCGTAACTGATTTGCATGACGTGGTTTGATTTTACTGCATTTTCACCCCTCGTAACTAAGCTGGGTTCTTCACAGAAAAAAAAAAACGCACATTGCGGAGGCCTGTACGGCCATGGTGATGCACTTGTTTTTCTCGCTCGTTTACCGACGCAATTCAATGAAGACGCCCGCTGCAACAGAGGCCAGCAAATCTATCGTGTCGTCTGCTATCAAAGCAAAGCGGAGTGTAAGTCTTCAGAAATGGCTTTCATCGTTGCGATACGACACTGAGACGACAAGAACATCTTCGTAATTCGATATCAAAAAGTTAGGTTGCTTACAAAAAAATATTTACTTACTTGTAAGCAAAAATCTAGCCTCATGTGGAGTCTCCATGCATTAGTCCATAGCAACGTCCCTAGCAACGGTTTGTTTGGACCCAGACGCCTTGTTGTGACGTCATCACTTACGGGGTCAATTAGCGCACACGAAGAGAGAAGAGAGGAGATACAGGAGAGAGCGCTTTTCTCTTCTCTCTACGTGTGCGCTAATAGAGTTTAGATGTTTAATTACTAACTAGCCCAAATATCTACTCTTTTATGAAACGTGACTTCCGAATTTCACAAAGCTGAACATCGTAATTTGTTTTACATTTTTGTAGCCGTCAAATATTTTGAGGTGTCTTCACGTCTTACTACAAATAATTTCCGCATACAACAAACGCTAAATATACAGGGTGTAAAAAAAAATATATATTAGAGGTTTTTGTTTCACCACAAAAATATACTAGGCATCGCCGAACGCTCATTCTCTGCCTCAGTGAAGCCCTAGAGGTGCGAACCAGATACCAAAGTTTCAGAACTAATCGTTATCTTCTTCGAAGGTTATATTGATTTTATGAAATTTGAAATGGTAAAGTGGTGACCGATACAGCTCTGGAATAACATGGCGCTCTATGGCGCCGGTTACCAAAAACGAATGAAAATGAGCCGCATTTTTCCCCATTGAAGTTTTGAAAAAAATCACTTCGAACTTTTAAACTAGACAACGGTTAGTTCTGAAACTTTGGTATCTGGTTCGGATCGCTAGCGGTATATTTGGGAGGAGAATGAGCGTTTGGCGATGCATAGTTCATTTTTGTGCTTATAAAAAACTCACTAATTTTGTTTTAATTTTTCTTTTTGTATGTGTGTGTGTGTGGGGGGGGGGGGGGATTAAAGCAGCAGCTAAGTGGCGCATACGACTTCTGGACTAAAAAGTTTGAATTGTACCCACACATTCATCCATCTATAATGTACACATTACACGTCGTTGTATAGTAATATACTAAGTTCAATATGACGAAACCGTTCGAGCAGAACACAAGGTAAATTCCTCCGAATGTTCGGTTCTGGCCACCTAACCACTGTATTTTGCGGTACAAATATTAATCCCTATACTGTATTAGGACGTTACGAGTGCATACGCTAGTCTGTCGTTGTCTAAGACACGGTGAACTAAGATTGATTCTCTAGAACGATGCTCGTCTAAAAAAGTCATTTCCAAACTCGGAGTTAAAATATAAAATAAAAAATATATCAAAATTGAAGAATCTTTATTATTTACAAACCGTCGATGGTAATATAAATAAAGCCTGGCTAGAAAATTTCAATAAAAAACGAGACTTTTCCGGGAGCTGTTGAAAACTCGCGGTTACGAATAAAACTAACAGCGTCAGAAACATCGAGGAGAGGCAGAGGTACAAATAAAAACATTATCGCGAATTCAGTTGGGACTTAAAAACTCCGATTGCACAGCAAAATGTGCTGGGAACTGATCACCGCACAAGCTTCAAACATCTCTCTCAGTAGTAACTCCATCCCTGTCAAGTTTGCACGGCAAATCGCTTCGACTGCAATGCATTTCCCGAGAAAACTTGAAAAAAGAAGATTCATGGGAGTCGGATTAAGTTGAGGCTCACATCTCTTACTTAAAAACTTTTTTTTTTCGATCTCCTTTTTTATATTCGAAACGACGTAGAAATGTGTCTAAGAAAAACCAACACTCAATAATCAAAAAGAGTTTCCAAAGTGATCACAAACAAAAGGTTGCATGGAAAACGTCGTTACAATCCCAAAAGTAGCAGTGCTGACGATAGTTGAAAGTCCCGCTAGAGGATATTGGATTTAAATGCTACGACCACACTCTACGCAAGCGAGGTGCCCTAAATGTGAACACATTTACGCTATGCGGAGGGCAAGTATGCGTTCCAAAATGCCTCCTTGGCGCATCGGAATGCAAGGACGAGGAGCACGCGAACGAAAGACAACATGGAGAAGGCGCAGGTAACAACCGATGACGAGGCAGCCAAGCAAGCATCGCCATTGGCTCAGGACGGGAGGACAGAAAAAGCACGCGGGCACGTTTGGGAGGTAAATCAATCGCACGAGGTAAGCAGGGAGCAGACGAACTTGCACGCCATACAGTCAGTGACATATTGAAACAAGCGGGGCGTGGCCTAATGCGCTCCCATTTCTTGTTTCGTCATTGGTTCTTCTGTGCTTTTATTAGCCGATGTCGCAATGTCATTGGCCGTTACACGAAAATGAGATGTCCGGTGCTTTCCACTCTTCGCGTATCTTCAGCTGTCGGTGAACGTAGCACTCAACGCCAGTGATACAGAAGCTTCCTTGTGGCGGCGTAACGTCAAAAAAAAACAATAAGAAACTGACTATTTGGTTTTACTCTTTCTCTCTCTCTCTCCATGGTGACGATAGACGAGGGCGTCTCAGAAATTGGACGTGGTCGCTTCGTGTGTGCTCGAGTTGGGCTCCGTACACATTCGACGACCCGGTGGCCATTTTGGTTTGGCCTCGTGTTCGTGCAGCTGGGGTTGAGATCGCGTCTCGTGATATAGCGCAGAAGGCTCATTGGTTCCGCCAGTACCCAGAGCATTTCGCTCCACTGGGAGCCGAAGGCTCCCCGAAGTTGGCCGATTTCCGCCGAATTAGGCGACGGTAGGAGGTAGGCTGACACCTAAATGTAAACAAACGCCACTAGCGGATTCGTTATATGAGAGTTTCACCCGACACTTTCCGAACCTTTATCCTGGCATGGTTGTCGTGTGTGTGTTTTCGCTTTTGCCCATGCTCTGTCTGTATGTCTGGAGTCGGTGTGGTGATCAATCTTATCTAGCTTTTCTAACACAGGATTTGAAATGCGAAAGTAAAGGTACATCGATACTTTAAAAAATACAAATGGCCAATGGAGTATGCGAAATAAGCGATGGGGAGACTGAAAAAGTGTGTGTGGGAAATATACGCGTTCCGTCCTCGCTTGGAATGTCGTGCGGCCGTTTCATTTCAACGGGGATATGTCGTGTTTTGACTTCGACCTGTCGAGCGAGGGATCCGCAATTTTACCACTCTGCAAATCAAGGTGCACTCCCCCTATCCCCTTTTCTGCAACTAGCTTTTTTTGTCTAATCCTTTTTTTCGTCATCGCCCCTGCTTTCCACTCTCGAGTTTTTGTGCTGTGAAGATTCTAACGATTTTCGGACTACCCAACTCTGTGCTGTCCTAGTTATTAGGAATACTCGCCCCGTATTTCTGTAACGCAGTTTGAAACAGATCTTGAGATGCTTCACACCGAAAGAATAGTCTCGGCTTCTCGTTCCATGTGTGCGACCTGTATCTTCCAAAGCAGCTGGGTGTGCAGATGAAAAGAACATATTTTTTAGTGACCTGTTTCTTACGCCTCTTTGTCCGTCCGGCTTTAGAAGCATCCAACGAGCGAAAAAGACTGTGCCTAAGATTTCTCAACGTCGGCGGATGTTCGTTTCGCGCGTTCGTGGTTTTCGCTAAGCGTGCTTCTGACGTTTGTGTCCGCCTGGTGCACCCGCGGCGACAACATCAGAGACGACATCGTGATTGTGTCCGGGATTTCTCAACGGCGGCAGATGTTCGTTCCGCGCGGTCGTGGTTTTCGCTAAACGTGCTACTGACAGTATACGTGTGTGTGTCCGTCTGGTGCTACCTGCTCGGTTTTATTAGTTGAACTACCGTGCGTCTAGGAATTTACCCAGCGACATTATGAGTCCCATGAAAAATATCTTTTGCGACAAAGAACTCGGTTGTTCCTATTTGGTCTGATTGATTTTGTCGACAGCTGTCCAAATTGTTTCACTGGTATCGACCCTGTTAGATAAATACATAGAAACTCCAGGTCTATATGACTAACCACTTTAAACGTCTAGGACGTTACCCAGCGGCATTGTGAGTACATTAAAAGATATATTTTGCGACAAAGAACTCGGTTGCTCCTATTTGGTCTGATTGCTTTTGTCGACAGCTGTGCAAATTGTTTCACTGGTATCGACCCTGTTAAATAAATACATAGAACCTTCCGGTTTATATGGACTAACCACTTTAATTGTTACCGAATCATCCTGCATCTGGTAAACATACACCAACCACGGTTCACAGGCTTCCTCCTAAGTGGCCTCCGTTGACGTCCAAAAAAAGAACAAAACACACGGTAAATTCCGGCCAATCTGGTGATCTTCTGGTAAATTCTGGCTTTACTGGAAGTGAAAAGAGTCCCATAGTCCAGTAAAAAAGATTTTACTGGAAATAAACTTCCGGTGAAAATCCGGCGACATTCTGGTACAAAATCTGGTGACATTCTGGTAAAAGTCCGGTAACATTCCTGTAATACAGCCGGTGACATTCCAGTAAAAATCCGGTGACATTCCGGTAAACTACGGCTTTACTGGAAGTGAAGACAGTCCCATAATATAGCAAAATAGAATCTTGCTGGAAATGACATTCCGGTAAAAAATATTTTTCAACAGGGAATTGTTACCTAATCGTCCAGGATCTGGTAAATACACACCAGCCACGGTTCACAACCTTCCTCCTAAGTGCCTTCCGTTGACGTCCGAAAAAAGAAAGAAAAAACACGGTAAATTCCGGCCAATCTGGTGATCTGGTAAATACTGGCTTTACTGGAAGTGAAAAGAGTCCCATAATCCAGTAAATTAGACCTTTACTGGAAATTACAATCCGGTAAAAAATATTTTTCAATAGGGGAGGTTAAATAAAATCGACAATATAGAATGTTGTTATAGGTGCCCCTGTCGTCCTATATTTTGGTGTATTGTTCACATTATTCTTGGCACCCGCATCGGAAAACCACACTGTTTTTTTTTTTGTTATAATGCCAAGTATACTGTGGCGCATTTATACTTTTACAATACCTGTGTTCTGGCATTAACGCAAGTAACTACACGTGTTTTCTTTCCTGTACATAACAATTATATCCGTGACAGCATGTGTACGCCGAATCACAAAGCAGAATAAACATCTGTCGTGTCCGGTGATCCGTCTGGAGGTTGTCGTGCTACGTTCCTTAAAAGGGCACTGGCACGTCAAAATCATATTATTTTTTATTATCCAAAACAATTGAAAACGGTGCCTGGAAATTACCTTCAAAATTCGAAACTTGGAAATTCAGTATTTGTGAAGTAAAAAAAAAAATCATTTTTCAAATGCCGACTTTGAAGTTCCCGCGCAATCCGCGCCAGTGCAGTGACGTTAGATATTGAGCCGTTCTGCGAGTCGAGTTTCTCTGACGCCTCTGAACCGCCGCCACCCTAAGTGTCGCGTTCACCGGCGTCCCGCGAACAACCGGCTGCGAGCAGACGACGCTTGACTTTCGAGTTTGAATTTATTTTTGGGGCCCTTTAGGCGGTCTGAAATTCTTTGAAACAGTGTGAGGGCGAAGAGAACGCGCAGTGGACTTTCGGGAGCGACGTGAGGGGCCACGTCGCTCCGGTTCTGCGTAAAACGCTGCCCCGGGGGAGTCACAACCAAAACTACGATACGCAGACACTAAACTCAGTTCTTTTGACCGTTTCACGATTACATTTTCGAAGTCAGAGAGGTCGTCGGGCACCTAAAAAAAGACCACTCCGTCTGATTCCCCGACTCATCGATCATTCTCTGCTATGTGCGTCGAACGCCGCCATGTTTTCCGAGGGAAGATACCAGTTCAGGAAGCGACATCATACCGGACTCCGATTTTCGGTATTTCAAAAAGAAGGGCCGTAGTGCGTTCGCAATTGCGTTAAAAATATGTTTCACGAATGCCTGTTTTTAAATGTTATAGAAATGTCGCTTACAAAGCTTTTAAATTTAATAATATTTGACGTCACAAATCAAAAGAAGCAAGAAGGTGAGGAGCTCGAGAGAAAAGCGCCGAAAAATAAAAAGGCACGCGCGGGTGGGGAACTATTTTTTTTGCGTAGCATTTTTTTTTGCGTGTCTATGACTACAAGTTTCACCGTTTTAGGGAACAAAAAAAATACATTTACAATTTTTTGTATTGCCGAATTACAGCGCAGCTCTTGAGGGGGAGGAGGGAGGGTTTGCCCCCGCTCCCCCTCCGTACCCTCCCCTCCTCCTCTCCTGCGCCCCTTCCATTTAGCTGGAAATATTCTCTAAAATTCCCGCTGAATTCAGCGAAAATATCCCCCCTAAATTTATCGGAGAAATACTCCCGCTAAATTCAGCGAGAAATTTAGCGAAACGTTTTCTGCTAAATTTGGCGGGCAAACTTAATTGGTGTTGAGGTCACGTGACGTCAATTTCCCCGCTAAACATAGCGGGGAAATTTTTCCGCTAAATTTTGCGGGGAACGTTTTCCGTTAAAATTCGAGGGAAGTTTTTTTTTTGAATTTAGCGGGGAAACTTTTCCGCTAAATTTAGCAGAAAACATTTTCCCTCAAAACCTAGCGGGAAACTTTCCCCTCTAAATATAGTGAAAAATTTCCCGCCAAGTTCAGTGGGAAAATTTTACTCTCGTAGGTTTCCTACAATGACTTCACGTGTGACGTCATTATGGGAATTGTCCCATAATGCAACGCGGGGCTAAGCCGACGCCGCTCCACCCGGAAACGTGCGCCTAAGAGTTGTGCTCTTAGGCGCACGTTTTATTACTTTGCGTCCGGTATAATTGTTTTTACAAGGGTATGTAAGAGCTAATCCATGTTCGAGCCCACTCGTGTTTCGCAAGCCTTGCACAAATTTTGATTAAAAAGATCCGCGTAATTCCTTAATGGTGGCCTTGAGAGCAAACAAAAATAAATCTATCTATCAAAATTAGCTGCCATCTACTCTGCCAAAAATGTCCATTTGCAATCCAACGGGGAAAAATTTAGTTAAACGGACGTCTCGCTTTTTGTAATCTTTTCGTGTACAAGTTCTAGCAATGAGCTCATCGCCTTAACCGTTTGCTTTTTCTACAGCACGTGGGCAAGGCAGCAGAGCGCGCTTTACAGGAGCACCTCCCTTCTATCGGTTATAGCCACTGATGTCGGTCTGCAACAACACATGGTCGGTTACTTATCACAGAGGAGCGGGATCCTGACATCTTGCCATAAAACTATCGATGACTTAACTATTCACGCGAACGTTAGTAATATGTGATGCATGTTCAGAACACTTTGGGGGTACGTGTAGTACCAATTGAGACACATGTGCACGTGTGTCTGTCTCACCTTAACGTCGTCCGTTACTCGATTTGAGACTGGAAGAATGCCACCATGCCAACAGCAGCTGTTAATAGATACGGCGACAGTTTCTGACGTTAGTACTCTGAGATGCCGTGCTTTTTGTTATCACTCATCAAGTTATTCGAACCCTGGTATGCTTGGAAAAAACTTGATGGCTATAATCGTTTAAGTAAGGATGCTCCAGGAAAGTACTAATTAAGGTATTTTTGTTGCTTTTGTTTATTGTTTTGTAAGGCAAGATGACACCGTTCATCGTGGAAATAGCGCGAAAGCGTGAGAATGTAAAGTATAGACAAGGGACAAGCGCTGAATATCAACTGACGAATTTGATTAGGAAGATAGAAGAAAACTACCCTTCATTCTATTGCAGTGATATCCCGCACAAGTGCATTACATGACTATAATTAAAAGCGTAATGACAAAGACTAAAACGCTATCCCAAACCCAAAAATCTCCTCTTATTATCTAACAGAGCTAATGACAGGTTGGCAGACGCGAAAAGCTGCCATATTTTTATTTTACTTTGTACGTCTCCACTATTTTACTAGACAGTTGGTCATTGTGCTTAAAAATTACTTCAGTGTCACTTAATCTTGGCCACCATCCACAATCACAATAATCAACCACAATCACAAGGCATTGCAAAATGAGAGTAAGCAAATCCTTTCAACAAACTTTGGTGATCTCTTAAAGGGCAACTCCGCTTCATTTTTGATATTTAGAAAACTATGCAGCCCTCTTCAGTATCATATAGGAAGGCGCCATGTCAAATATTACGATCTAATTCCGTCTATATATTTAATAAACTGGCCAGCAAACTTTCAAATGAGCCAAGTCGCCAAAATTTGCCAGCTCTAGCGTGCGACGCGAGGCGTAATCGTCAGCGCAGTCAATGCGACGGAGTTGGAGCGGCCAACGTTGAGCCACTACGTCAGAGGCATGTCTACGTCATTCTCACGTTTTGTTTGTTTTTACTTCTCAGAGTGAAATTGAACGATGACGTCATGAGTTTCTCCTCCCGGTGTTGGCTCAACGGTGTCCACGTGATCACCGTAACGCGGATGCGCTAGTTTGTGCTGCCCTGCGCGCTTATCGGTCTGTTTCTCCGCTCCCCCTCTCCTCTTTCGGCTTCTCCCCTTCCCCCTCTCCCCCGGGCCATCATCGTTCACGTCATCCGAAGTGACCTGCCCGCGTTGCGTGTCCTGTACCTCGCCCCCACGAACGTCAGACGACCACGTGGTTCAACGTGACGTGGCCATGCCTCTGACGACACGAGACCAATGTTGCCTCACGCAACCGAAGTTTCGGTTTCAGTATCAGCTGATGTTTAAATTAAGATTACACAAATAATATTCCACATTTCGCGAATCCGAAGACGTAGAGCTGTTTAGTAATGCTTTGTGAAACAGAATCACATGTAAGCCTAATTTTTTTCGGAATTGAGCGGAGTAGCCCTTTAAACGGATGTTCGAACACAGCCCGTTTGACCGCTATATACCTGCCGGCAAGTGAAAGTATCTTATCACTGCACCAACAGTACACGATACAAACGTCGTAACATGTTTCACGAAGCAAGCTTGACCATTTTTTTTTTTATTACTTGCGCGCTTTTCTACGGCGGGGCAAATCTGGCTCAACTTCTTTCTGGCCGAAAAACCGACACGCACTCCGTATCTTGAGATGACCCCCTTCAACGTAAGATATGGTAGCAACCTTCTTTCTGTCTTCCACGTCTTTTTCCACGCAGTCTTTCGCGGCATCTACCTTGATACTTTTCTTGACTTTTTCGCAGGCAGAGGTAATCACTGGGTCACGAAATCCTGCTATTTGACCAATCTATTTTGGCTGAAATGATTTCCTTCATCTTATGTGTTTTCGCGCTGCTTTTAGGAGGAAAACTACAAACTCGCCCAACTATTCATTCTTCTAAGTGATACTGTTACCAGAAGTGTTTATTTGCACCTTCAGCCAGCCTAATTTAACAAATTAGTCATCGCCAAGTTATCCGTCTACGCAGGTGTTATTCCCCTGAAGAGAGCATAGACGATACCACTTTACGCCTCGCATAACGCGTGATTACTAGTTTTTAGAAGACAGTATATTCGAGGAGTGTAAGTTGAATGAAATAATTTTGATTCTTCTCGGACATAGCGCGCGTACAAGAAAACTAATTGCGGCTCACAGCTGTGTTTAATGACGTGAATGCCATATTCGGAACACTGGCTCGTGTAGGTAAAACACGATGTTTACGGTTTATTTACAATTCCGCGCTTCACTCCGTTAATGCTGAAATCGGTTTTGCGATACCACGAATGCAGCATCGCTGCACATGAAAACCTTTTCACTTTTTCTTTTTCTTAAAAAAAGTAAAAAAAAAAGCCCGAGAGGATTAAAGCGGAAGGAAAAAAGGAAAAATGGAGTAATCACGCCCGAATGGCAATGCGGGGACCAGCTCATTGCCGAAGCAGCTGCCTCCAGCTGGGACAATGGGGAGGTCTTTTCGCATGCCACCACGACTCCTAAAACGCCTGCTTCCGTCGCACGCACGCACGCACACGGAGAGGCGGCCTCGAACATACGCGCGCACACACGCGCGCACCAAGTGCCGCACAACTCCGCGCAGGAAAGGGAAAAGAATTTCGAGACGGAGGCCACTCGTACTGCCTCTGTTCCCCAATAACACCGTCATCGATCGTAAAGGAGAGATAGGAGAGGGGAGAGGAAGAGAGGGAGGGGGTGAAGGGGGGGGGGGGGGAGAGGGGGCCAGAGGACAGGTGTGCCGAGGCGCGAAAGTCTCACGACGTGGTTCTGCAGCGCCACCTATGAGGTGTCACGCGTCGGACTCTCTCTGCCACCACCCACTATAAATTCCCCGACCTCCCCAGACTGGAAAAATGTAGGAGGCTTGTGGATAACGGAAGGAGAAATCGTTTTGTCACCGGTGAGGAGAAGAAGAAAAAAAAACAAGAAGAAAGCGTCCTTCTCTTTTTGTAATTTGGGCAGTGAAAAGTGGAGAGAGAGAAGGAGGTCTAGGCGGGAGGAGGAGGGCTTTGGGCGGTTGACAGAGGGAACTTCGAACGCCCAGGGATGTCGTAAAATGTGAGGGGGTTCGGCTCTTTCGAGTAGAAAGAAAGGAAGGAGTACAGCACTGTGAGCAGTCGAATGGGAATGAACGGGAGGAGGGAAGAGTTCTAGAAACTAGGATTGTCGCTTTTGAAAATTAATGACGAGCCCCGCGAGGCGAGTTCATAGTTTTTTACCACGTATCGGAGAACCGTGACAACAAGAATGCATTTACCATTCTGTCAGGGGGGCACTCTATGGGTTAGGTTTGAAAGAAATAATAATGAACGTAATGCTTTAACGTTTCGCTTTTTTGATGTTCTTAGTCTCGGCTTTTTTTTTAATAAAAAAAACTTATCAAAACGGCTATTTTTTAGACACCTTAGTAGGGTAATGACGCGATGTCTAAAAGTACATTACAAGAAAGTAATTACGCAAACTCACGCAGCTACCACGTCTTCCTGCATCAAAAGAGGCAGAGAAAGTGACAAAGAAAAGGGGAACGAAAGGAGAAAGCAAATGTGATTCTTTGCGAAGCCAGGATGTCAAGCATCACAGCAGCGCTTTTCTCATACCTTGTGAGAAAAATAAACCTAATGGAAGTCATGTCAAAGAGTGGGCAGTGCAGCTGTCACCACCCGTGCTGTCCAACGACGACGCAATCACGCTCTCGGTCTCAAACGTTGCCTCCAGCGACACCCGCTCTTTCACCGAATGAGCGATAGGGTGTATTCTACCACGCCTATTTTCCACTTACGCACTAAATTTCGAAAGACGTACCGCATCCGGAACATCGGGCATGCCGGGAACACTGAATTTCGCACCCACGTGATCATCGATCCGATCGGCATGACAAACGGTAGCCGAACACGAAGGCAACAGGCCTCCATTTTTCATTCGTCCAAGGTAAACATGTGCCTCGACTCGGATTTTCATCATTTCTGCTGCCGTGGGATCATGTTTATCATTTTGTTTGAAAGCTTCCCTTTTGTCGTGGCCTCACCTTTCCTTTCTCTTCCTCTTCCGTCCCTCCAGCCTCCTCCGAATCAAAGTTATTTTTTTCTTTACAGGTTTTTCGGTCGCTCACCAGTCACCTAGCTGTGTTTGGAGATTTGTGTTTGTCCTTTGTCCCTCTTGTTCCCTTTCTCCAGAGATTATTTTCGTCTTTCTTGTCCAGCTCGCTTGCACCTTTGCATTTAATTGCATTATAATTATAACCTTAAATTGCAAGCTTCACCCTTGTTGGTGTTAGACTGGTGGCGGCTGATAAAACCCGTTTGCTATACTGATTTTATTTATTTTTTCTTCTTTTTGCGCATGCGCGTGAGGAGTTCCACGAAGCAACCTAGAGAATAAGAGGCATTTCTTAGAACTCGAGCTTTTAAACGTAAACTTTTACGAGTTCTGTCCAATATTGGTTTCTAGATTCCGTCCTGAAGAATGAGGGTTCCGGTTCCTAATAAAAATGCGGGTGCCGAGAAATTTTCTCGCTGAAGACACTGACTATACACCAACGCCACTCTCCGACATACCGCCACTGCGGTGGCGCTGCTGTCGGTACTGCGCATGCGCAGATGCATCGCCTCAGGCACTGCCCACACACGGTGTGAAAAAAACGCCGACTTGTTTGTAAGCTGTGCGTAGGCAGTAAGGAAATTTCGTGTTGCGTCATTGCGCCTGCATTGGAGGCTTTTCTCGCACGGTATGTGTTGGTATCGGAAAATGGTAAACATTGGGTGCTATACTGTCGTCTGTAAGAGGGTATCGGCAAAGGTCGACACTATGGCGCTCTCGGTGACGTCTGTGAGTACACACACTTGCAGAAATATTTCGCGTGGCATTTAAGGAGCACCAGCCGCCATTCTTTAACAGATTCTTGTGCCATAAAACTGCTTTGCGGTCGCGTATAAAACACCACCAAATAAGCTACAATTCCTAGTGACGCCTCTTAATCGTTTATGTGACTTTGAATCATTGTTGCCAGTTATCTGAAGCTCTAACTGAAATTGCGGGAAACGCTTTTCTGTCTTCCGTAAATGTTAGCATAACCCGCGACTGAGAAAAATAATGTCGCCTGAGCTTCCTGACGCCATTCCTAAAGCTTGGAAAGGCGCTTTTTCGAATCCTAAAAAACGTCAATACAGCACACTCTGCCAAAGCGACTTTATAGCGACGCACAGAAGACGCTAGGGGAATAGAATGTACATACAAAGCCGCAAATCTAGGTTTTCTAGAGGACATGTAAGCCTGTCAATTCACGTATTGTAGAGTAGAGACTTAATTGCCCAAGAAAAAATGTTTGTTTTTCCCAGCCTGTAAAGGTCAAGATGCGAAGCTTTCTATGTAGGTGAGGAATAGATTCCTAGAAGTCCTTCATATATTTTTCTTTTCAACTTCACAACGTGGTCGATACTGGGTCCACCCCGCATCAAATGTCGCGAAAAAAAAAACAACGAATAGAAGCAATGAACTTTGTGACACTTAAGGGTACGTCACTTGAGATTTCGAGGATTGGAGTCAAGGAGCAACACTTGGTGCGCTTATAACATCAAGTGTTGCTGCGTCAAACATCCTAAATAATCATATTAAAAAAAATCCAACAACAACAACAACAAACTTTTGTTTAGACATCTGCATTTTTTGTCTAAGGGTTTGTTCAGATAAAAATTAGTTTGTCTAGCTCGCTCGTTCTTCAATCATTATCCCAATTCCGTTTAACACAGCCGCCGTTTTACTCTCAGTAGAGTGTATATGATACCCGACGAATGTAGTAAATTGTAAGGGGTGCCATCACAAAAAAAAAATAATGTAAGGTAACAAGAAACACAGTAGTGGTGCGCCGTGATATCTATTTCACTAGTGCGTCCAATTAGGCGACCATTCTCGCCAGGGGCCAGAGCTATTCCCTTTTACTTCGCCGCGAGGCGTTCCGGTCTTCAGCTACTGGATAAGGCGATTTGTTTTCACTTTTGCACTCTCGTTCCCGGTGTTCATGGAATGCGCGCTCATTAAGATATGTACCGCATTGAAAAGAAAACCTAGGGAACGGGATATTTTGTATCAAAGCGGAGGAAGGAAGTGAACAGGTGAAAAGAGGAGCGTGAGAAAAAAAAAAAAAAGTAAGGACATTTCAAACCATACAATTTAATTTCGAAACCCTGTTTATACTTAATGACCTCTGATAAAAAAGAAGGATGGGAAGAATAGGATCCAAATAAATATGCTAGACTTAATATTTTCCGGATTCCAGGTTTTAGTTTTTTTTTTCTTGTTAATAAAGGCCCTATATAAAAATATTTTATTTTTATTTAAATATTGAATAGTGGAGTTTATAGAGTTTGCGTGTTGGCATCCTTGTTGGTCTTTTTGCACGCAACAAAAAAAAATAATTTTGCGCAGTATATAATTTGCGACTAAAACAAAATCCTTTTGAATACGCAAAAATGTATTAATTGGGGCATGAAAAATATAATATACACAAAGGTGCACATGAGCGAGTAAGGCATAAGCAATGTTACGAGCTTGCTTATATTTTCACTTACAGGGTGTGTGCAAGAAAATAATTTCTTTCTCGCTTGCCTTACAGAAAACATATCAACAGCACGAACAACATAGTGTAGATAACCGCCGTTAGACATGTACTTTTATGACCTAGATTGGCTGAAACGTTTTACAATCTTATAAAGCGTTACTGAACTAGTTTTCGCAGTGACGATGTCGATATCGCCACCACTATGAAGTGCTTTCTGATGGCCCTGTCCCCGGTGCTCCAGTAAGGACACCCAAATCTTTCATTTTTAATAAACGTAACACATATCTGTCTATCTTAGTCCTTGCTCTAGACTACGCCGAGTTATTTCAGAAACCCCGCGTACATTCATTTTCAAAAGACATACCGTACAAACAAACCAAACTGAGCTGCTCAAGATGAAAAGACGAGATATACTTTTAAGGCCTACAGACATTTCTTTGTGGAGACATTCGTACGACATGTTTGTGACTTTGAAGGCAAATGCTATTGTCGCTGGCATCCTCAGAAACGCAGGGCGTTGCTTTGAATGATAAAGCTTCTTGCTTTGTGATTAATCCTTCGGGTTCTCTAACGGCTCATGCAGCAATCTCATTGACCGCGAAGTGATCAAAAGATTCCCGAGTCACGCCCATCCCTCGCGTTTTGTTAAGCTGTCAGCGACTACTTTTGCGCACAAAATACGTCACCCACCAACCCGAGAGGCGCGTAAAGGAGCCGACCACGCGAATAGCCCCGGAGGCTTTCATCGGGGGAGAGAATCATGTGTGATCAACGCTCACGCGTCGGTTCCACACGAGTTCCTTGGCCAAACATAGCGGTCCGAGCGACCGCCCGCGCCACGGTTCGCTAATCCGTGACCGCAGAGTGCACACGGATCCATCGCGTCGCCACATTTGGACTCGCTCTCCGGTTTACGACGCAGTAAAACTGATAGCGAAGAATACCCCTCCCCCCACACACACAACTACACACACATTCGGAAAATCTCATACAGTGAAACCCCCGTCGTCGGCTGCGTCGGCGCTTGAGTCGAGTTGCCGTTACTTCCCCGCCACCGTACTTCGAAAAAACAAAACCAAAAACAGTTATCTTAATTGAGGCAAGGTTATAACATGTTACGAGTGAATACCGAAAAGCATCCCTTCCCATTCAACCTTCCTCGGTATGTGCATATTTCCAATGTAATTTACGCTGAATTATAATAATAATAATAATAATAATAATAATAAAAAAGTTTATTTCCCATTCGATACAGGAATGGAGGAAACAGAGGGAAAAAGCTGTTTAACAGCTTGACGGAGCCCCCTGCTCCCTTACAGTTCCACATGACAGATTGAAATACAAAGCAACAGCAAAAATATCAACATTGTATACAAAAATAGATTACAACCTACCGCAGAAAACTAATATATTCAATTCAAATAAGAAAATAACTCTTGCATTGCGACAGACATTATATCAACGTTTTTGTTTAAGAGGCAATTTAGCAAAGTAGGTAGCATATACTTTAGAGACTGCATGGAGTAGTTGTTATGGCAAAGAGGTACAGCCCAACGTGCCGCCGAACGAGTTGGATAGGAGGTAACATGTTCCCTTAGTTTAGAAAGTTTTGCCAGAATATCCAAGTTTCTTTTTTTTCTACCTTAAAGCGGACCATAAGTTTATACATATACATATCGAAAACACGCAACAAATTATATTTTTCAAACAAACCCTCGGTGCTTGAAATATAAGAAACATTAGCAATGAGGCGGACAAATTTTTTTTGTAATAGATGTATTTTTTGTAGATTTGAACTGGTGGTTGTACCCCATACCAGGTGGCAGTAGTTTAAGTGGGATAGTAAAATCTTTCAGTAGAAATGCAGATTTATCATAGATATATTTTGCGCATTTGTATAGTCAAGCAATGAATCAACTACTCCACCCTTTAAGTGTCACGTCCAACTGCTCGCCTCATTTTCTAAGTTATTCTGTCGCCCGGTTGTTAACAACTAGTTTAATAGCTCATTTGTACGCCTCTCGTAAAAAAAAGAAATAAGTGGTTCATGGTTAAGGATAAAAACCCTGGAGCAAAAACAGATCACAATCGATATAAAATAATGAACTTTCTGTCCATGTGTACATTTATTATATTACACCAGAAATGCTCGCTGAAACATTACAAGCTTTTTACAACTTTTCATGGAAGTAAAATGTAGTTTTGTGAAGTTATTGTTGGGTTCCGCTGCATCCAGTAGAGATACATCAAAACGTCGGAGGAGCATTATAAAATTTAAACCTCGATGAATTTATATTGTAATGCACTTGTATACAAAGCAGGCCCAATCTGTGCTAGTGATATTTTATTGTTCTGACAAGGCGAGGAAAAAAAGGTAGGAGCTTATGTTGTCCCGCCTTCAGCGCGAGCTTTCTAGCATTGACAACGCTTTGGCACCTTGTTCACATTAAGCCCGCGTGCACAGCTACAGCAAGGCAGAACACATGAAGTACGTGCTTATTCTGTGAATGACTGCAGTTGCTATTTTGTTGTATTTTCTTTCGCCTAATGTGTTGCCTTATCAGGTGCCCATATTGGCTGCTCTTTTTTTGCGGCACTTTAAGACACGCGTTTATAAATAAACACATTCACAATCGGCTGTCTTCTTTAACTTCAAAATTTGGTAATGTAATTAAGGTGTGACGGGCTCAATTTTTCTAGAAGACGTTAAACAGTCATTTCGGAGAGTGAAAAAAGAATGAATGTTTAGAACATTTTTTTTAAGCGTCAGGACGTCAGGTTTGATTACGTCATTGAAATCACGTGACGCGGGGTTAGCTTCATTCCAGCATTACGAATGCAGCCTGCATTAATCCGCATGCATTGATGGAGAGGTGAACCCTTTTTCGGAAAGCGTTATGTGTAAGAACTAATCATTGAATTTTACGGTTATCTAAAAAATGGCGGCGTTTATAGAGGATGCGGGTTGACAATTTTCGTGATACAGTGTGACCTTTTAAATTGTTACTCAATAAAACGCAATATTACGATATTGTTACGAAGATGTGCGTTCGGCAGCAAATGACGCAGAAGCGTCTGCTCAATTAGAAATATTTTATGGGTGCCGGGCAGTGCGCGCGGAGCATGGCGCGCGATGGTCAGGTGCGCCACTTCCCAAGCCTCGTCGTTTTCCTTGCCACATTTCCCCCTCCTTTAAAGGGATACTACAACGAAATTTCGGCGCTCATTTTTTGGTCTATATGTGTTCAAAGGAGCAGTATCACATCGAACACACCAATATCTTGTTAAAAAAGTCTCGAAAAAGAATTTTAAAACGAATTAAACGATTAGCAAAGAGCACCTGGCGGATGTCGCTAAAGCCTCGTTTGAAATGCCCATCTAGGAACCTTGACAGCTAGTGACGGAGGTTGTCTCGCCTCCGGCCACGACGAGATAAGAGAGGACGGAGGAACTCCCCTCTTCCCGAGAATGCCTTTTGTGTGTCGCAGAAGTCGCTATTGTCCCCCTACAAGATTATAGAAGATTTACTCGTCACTCAAAATTCGTACAAAAGCAGCCGCTTCGGTGGCTGGAACGACGAGGCCATCCTCTCGACATCAGCCTTGCCGTAGCTTTGCTCGTCCCGAGACCAATCGTTGCCTGAGACGACCTACGTCACACTCCGCTGGGCCTTTTCCGAGCGCTTGCCAGAGTTTGCCGTTTATAACGAAAAATACAGCCACCAGGCTCAAAATACAAACGTGCGATTGTCATTTACGGATATAGTGGATCATATTCAACCTATTTTTATACACGACGGGAATATTTCAAATTTCGTTGAAGTATCCCTTTAAAGGTGACAACCCTTCCGATGAATGTGTCAGACTCGAGCGAGAGTAAAAAGCACACAGACACAGCCAACGACGACAAAAGGCGAAGACGCACATATAGACGAAAGGCATGCTGCCGGCTGCGAAGAATAAAAATGTGTTCCAGTGTGCTTAGACTTGCAGATCCTTTCCTAACCTTGCAGACTTCTGTGCCAATCACTGCCCCACAACGTCGCGGCGGAGGACAGGGCAGGGGGCAGAAATACTCGTCGAACACTGGTTCACGTGAATAGTTCATCCTGTTCAAGCCGCACTTAATTTATAACTTTCATTAAAACCTTCGTAACTTACATTCTTTGAGCGCTTGTCTTATCGATACTTTAGCGTCTGCGGCAATACAGGTGAACGGGTGCTGTGTGGTGGCGTTATGGGCTTCTTGCGACCGAGGAGTTCCCCAGGCTGCCTCAGGCAGGGCCAGGCCGGGACAGGAACCGCAGGCCGACTCCAGGCAGGAACATCAGGAGACGGGAGGGTCTGTCGTGAATAACTCTATAATTACATATATACAGTAGCATCTACATCATCCGAGAGCACACTTTGCGACCTCTCGTTTGCTCTTTTTATGGGGTCGCTGTTGGTGCTCCAGCGGTTGGCAGCCAATGGTGGCCGAACTGTCAACGAACGTCATGTCCAGGCCCTGCCCCCACTCATCCTCTCGAGCACGCACGCACACACATGCACACACTGCAGTGGCGGACGGTCTTCACATTCCGGCGCCGAGGAACTCTCACCCTCGAGAAGCCGCGCCAGGACTCGGTGACAAAGAATCTGCTGTCAGCCCGTGAGACTTTGACCTTGGTGTTGATGATCCCTCTCTTAGGCGGCGTCGTGGCTCAGGAAAGGTTTGGCGGGATAATCCACAAGTGGCTGAACGTACTCGCCCGGAAGTCCCGCCGCCGGCGTCGCCCACCGGAATCTTCGCCCGGTAATGCGCCTGGTTCCTGGGTCGACTGACCACCGCCTCGGGCCAACGCAATTACCGCCCGAAAGGAGAGTCCAGCTCAGCTCTGCGCCCAGGTGTGGCGACGTCAACACGACGCCGGGCGACGCTGTCTGTCAACAACGGCTCAGACGGCCGGTCGCCGATTCTCGATGGGGCGGCCAACTCCGCCGGGTGGACACAGAAGGGAGGGCGAAGGAAGGGACGTGGCCTTGGCAAAGGCCCATCGCAACAGGCTGAAGGTCCATCGGCTTTGGCTGGGGTCTGCTGCATCCAAGGTCCAGAGCGATGACGACGATGAACGGAAGATGATTTACCCCACACCTCCACCAAATAATACGAAGATATGCGGCCGACAGAAAATGACAAAGACGCGTACAATCAATAAGATAGAAAGATTTATCGACGCCGGGCTTCGAGCGCGGTGCGTGGCGCTCGATGGTTAGGCGCGCCACTGTCCTAGAGTCGTCGTTTTCGTTGTCACAATATAAATATTTTACATTTAACGACACTTTTTCGTAACTTCCCTCAAAATTTTCAATGTATCCTCAGATCGGTTTCATTTTCTTTCGTGAAGACGTGTTTCTTTTTTTTTTTTTTAATTCCTAATGTCAACGGAAATCTACTTCACCTGAAATTGGAAAACGAAGAAACAACGTTGATCCCGTTCGAACACAATTTGTCTCAAAGGCTTAGGTCTCGCAGTACAACAAAACTAAATTCCCTCCGAACTCAGACATTCCCACTGCTGAGACATAAGCTTTCGAAGCTCAATCCATCACTGCTGTCAGTTTCCTTTTTTTCCTTCTGTATCTTCAATCTGAAGAAAACGACATTTGCAGCAAATCCCGCGGAATTGTTTTCCGAGTACGAGTTGATAAAGCGCGGTTCAAACAGGCTCGTAATACAAATACGGGTGCCGGAACCCGTAGTGACGTCAGCGCTCCCTCTACGGGCGGTGTCGTAATTACGGTTTCCGGAACCCGTAGTCAAGAGTTGAAAAATTTTCAACTTTCTCCTTTTCGTGTCGTGACGTAGGTTTCCGTATTTTCTCCGCGGCCAATCAGCGCGGCGCGCTTCCCTCTTCCGCCCAGCTCCCGTATACGGGGGCCCGTGGCCGCCCGCCGTTCAAACCAAACCGTGAAGACTAGGATCCGCAACGGGGGCCGGAAGTGATTACGTCAGTACGGGTTCCGGCTCCCGGATTCTGTATTCCGAGTCTGTTTGAATCGCGCTTAATGAGATACAAATCAATGACTGCGTCAAATAGGTAGGAGTAGAATAAGGCGATATAATAAAGGCAAGATCCCTGACAGCACTCAACTTAGACGTTACGCGACTCTGTGGGACTGTGTGATGACCTAATAAAGTCTCGGAACTTCGCACATTCCTGGGGGGGTCACAGTCACATGACGTGATGAACTTTTGTCACGATTAATCTTCGTGACGGTTCCTCGTGACTTTTCTTTATCGCTGTTTTATCATAATGAAGATTCGTCTGATAAAACCTATTTTGTGTTAAAACTAGACGTAAACACCGGCAACCTACCGCGTCAACACAATCGGTGAACAATCAATAACAACATAATTCGCTGTCCGCGAAGTAAGTCAGCTCAATAGCTTAAACTAGCATGATTAAGTAAAAAAAAAAAAAAACATCAGTGAATAAGATTAAGGTAAAGAATGGGTAACATTCATCAATCTTATTTCGTGACACCCCAAGGGGACAAAACAAAACACAACTATTGTGGTAGTTTATAAAAACTTATTGATTCCATTGTCATTATATATAGCTCATCGAGGCTGCGTACAACTAAAACGGACAGGCAAATGACCTATGGCCTTTGTTTCTCTTTCCCTACCCATTTATTTTGTACGCTTTGGAAAGGGAAATATGACGGAGCGTCGTTGTCTCGTCGTTCATTTCTCATCTACGGAGTTCTCTCTGAAACGAAGAAGAAAAAAAAAAAATCGGGACAGATTTTCGGAAGCGTCCTTTCCAGCCCGAAAAGCGGAGCAGGACGGTGAAACACAAACACGTCGCCCAAATCGTTTCATTCTCCGACTTTTGTCTGGCGGTTCCCCCCCCCCCCCCCTTCCCCTCTATTTGATCCCTTCACTAGTGTTATACTCGTTATATATATTTTTACACTTTTTTTTATCACTAAGGTTTCTACCTCTAAATAAGACCGACACGCCGCGAGTCACAGTTCGCGGAACGAAGGCTTCATTTATTATCCCTTTATCTCGTTTATTTGTTTATCTACTCTTCGTTTATGTTTTTTCTTCTCCCCTTTTCTAAACATCTCTCAGAAAGCCATCGTTATTCGGCGCGCCATTTTTTCTACTTACAGCTATATCTATTGAAAGATAAATGGGTAGGAAATGTAAGAAGCAAACGTGCCAAAACACACGCGAAATAATAATAAAAAAAAAAGAAGACGGAGCGGCAACAGCAAGACAACCGCAAGAAGAAAATAACAAACAAAAAACGCGCCTAATAGGACCCCTGGGGGTGAGAAGTGACTCTAGATGGGAAGAAGCATCAAAGATTATTTCTTTTCGGGGTCCGTCGCTGTCATCGATGCGAGCGAAATTTTTCAAATGCCATTTTCCTCCAATCTTCCTTCGCCAGTCTCCGTGCGCTCGCGGGCCCAAGCCACGAGAAACGGTAGGCTAGAACGCCAGCTTTGTTTACAGTCGCTCAAACAAGCGACTACGCTATATCCCTCTCTTCTTGTCTTCTACCGGCTTCAGCTCTGTCCTCCTTTTTGACGAAGCCAAAGCCGTAGCCCGCAATCCTGTTTCGAGTGGGTTTTGGACGGCACCGGCCAGAACGAACCTCAATCCATATAGCCTGAATCCTTTAATCGTGAAATCACAGTCACAATTAAAAAAAAAAAAAAAAAAAAAGTTGTTTTTTTATGGGAGATTATTACCAGTAGTGCTTACGCTTCTTTGATTTATACACACATGACGTCAATACGCCATCATGGTGGCTACTTCCTTGTTCTGGAAGTCATTTGTGTAACTATGAATTCAGCCGGAGCTTCCTGTCTGTACGCGGCAGTTGGAGCCGGACAATGATTGGGTAAACCTAAATCAAATCAAAGAGAATCAAAGTTTGATTCATACAACCGACGAGTAGTGCAGCACGGCTCGTAATTGATCTTAGATTATAGAAATATATCGCTTGTTTTAAGGATACAATCCGTTTCAAGAAAAACTGCCAGCGAAGGTAAAGCGTCTGAAGAATCAGACGCATCTAAATCTTGGCTTATGAATATGTCTGTGATCGATGGTTATCAACTTTCAGCTCTCTTTACTACTATGACTCTCTAAAGTAGTTAGAATTTTTTACGATGTTCCTACAACAACTTCGAAGGTTCTTCCAAGGTATATGTACATGGGTAGCGAAGCTTCCATAGAATCCCACATGTCGAAAAAATGGCGGCCCATGGGGCTGCTTTAGCACCATCTATGAGTCGTGGGGACACTTCCGGCGGAACAAAAAATAAACAGGAAATGACGACACTTCCGAAAAAAAAGTGACGTCATGCGTGCGTGCAGTTTGGCGCGAAAATTAAACAAAAAGAATTCCAGAGACTACAGGTAAAATGAACGACATATACACTAAAAAGTCTCAAACATAGCTCTGTGTTTGAGCTTTGTTTGATCCTTTTTAGTGTGTGTGTCGTTCATTTTACCTGCAGTCTCGGGTTTTTCTTGGGATGTTTTCTCTATACTGGATCGTTTACGTCCTTATTTGCCCTTGCTCTTATATTTTGTTCAAAATGTTTTTTACTGCAGCAGATCTGCAATGAGAGTAGTTCATTTCGTCACACCATCGTGTCTTTGCACTGTGGTTAAACTCGAGCCACAGTGTTTTGCTCTTTGTTCCTTCAGGATCCCTCGGAAATATTTGGGAAACCTGAAAGCGAATGATGTAATTTCACAAACGAGTGAATCAAATTGCTGGAGTGTGTTGCGTATGAAATACACTACAGTAACTCTAATGCAAGTCCAACTTCGCATTAACAGTCGCGTTTTATTTGTTTTATTCACTTACAATCATTCAATCAGAATACTCACTAGAATCATACAATCGGTATTCACTATTTTAAAAGTGTAATGGTGAAAGAAAACTAGTAGATCGGTACATAAGGCACATTATAACATAATAAGACAATGTACAATCGGCTGGATGTTGTGAGGGAATTGACAGTTTACAGGCAGCCACTAATACCTCAGGGGTTTCACACTGTTCCGAGGACAACTGTGGTCACCGCAGTAATACACAGAAAAAAACTACACTTGTCTACGCAGTCATTGGGCACTGTACCATAATTCTGAAAATATTTTAACTTGCATCTGCTGGTGCTGCTACACTGCAACGCAACAATTGTTTGGTGCAGGTCAAGGAAGCCAAGTGGAGTAAACCGTCTTGAAGCCATGTGGTATGGTGCACTTCATAAGCCAGTGTTGCTTCACAGCTTTAAACGCTATATATGTGAATCAGTTAGAAGACTACATTACTCCTCAAGAAACCGAAGAAAATGAAAGGTTCGAATAGAACATGCCCACACTGCTTTAAAAATTTCTCTAGGTGGTCTCACGTACGTAGCCTGTGCACTTGCTGCCTGGCTTTACACTTTGCTGCTGTATCTATCTCCGGCCAAACCGGCTCACAATGCTCAATCTAAGCTGTGCTTCAACGAGTGCAGCGACAGCAGGAGACACATGAACGCGGACACCCTTAACGACTTCGGCACCACTCCTCATCTGACGTTGTCGTTGCAGCCTTCTTTGCAGCCTCTTGTTACGCTCTTGAAGCTGTCGCACCTTGACTCTCAGGGCGTTCACCTTCTTCTTGTCGATGCTGCGGCTTTTGCCGGGTGCTGCAATTTGATAAATGAACCAGATCAGGTCTCCAAGAAAAACTCGCATTCGCCATCAATTTATTAAATGTGTAATCTATGCACACTCAAAAATACTCCTCAATGATTTAAAGTGTCTTTAAACAAGAACAGCAAGTATGACAGACTACACATATGCAATTCAAATTAAGAAAAGCAGCAGTACATCTTTACGTCGGACTAGGCGCTTCATGTTGGCCAGAGACCTGATAGTCCAAAAAGACAAGGGCGCACACAGAAACATGCAAGTCAGAATAGGTATCCAAACTCTGAAATGCATTTTTTTAAAGCTTGACCATACCTTACTTATGCCGATGGCACTGTAACAGTGAAGCGCTCACACAAAAACAGGCAACTAACGTTTGGCAGATAGGACAAGGGACCATGACAGGCTCAGCATCACACACATATGACCAAGGCAGCTTTTCGATAACCATAAAAAACACTGTCTTACGTGAGGTTTTGTGGGAAGACTTATGATTCAGTGAAACCGGTTAAGCTGTTTTGATTTTATGGTGTTAACACCTGCGCGTGGAACATTTTTTTGTATTTTTGTGTGCTTCACAATGACAATATACGGTGAAGCACAAAAATGTGGTGAACTTTGAACAAACTTCGATTTGTAGCCTCTTGTGTTATGTGACCCCTTTGCGCCATCAGCTCTCAAGATAAAGTTTAGTATCCGCTGGTGTTTTTCGAGCCTTGGCTTTTTTATTTTTTCGGTCTGACCTTTTATAATTTAAAAAAAAAAACTGCAAAAGAAAAAGGTTCGCATCATAGAAAGCACTCACATTTGTGAGAAGGCCCAGCAGGACAGCCAGAGAGAGAGTCTCTAGGCGACGGTGAAGAAACCAAAATCTCCATGTCAGCCACGTCCCCGCTGGACTCTTGAGCAGGAGCAGCACCTTGACGTAAAGCGTAGCTGGGATAAACTGCAAAAAAATAAAGATTTTTACAAAAACTGTAAGTAAGAAAGCAAGTTCAACAAAGCGGAAAGTTGGGCGAGTTGGTTGTTCATCTTAGCTGGCAGAAACAGTGCCTCTCTGTGTACTTTTACAGCGCCTGTATGTATACTCCTTGTTTTTTGTCCTCCATCAAGTTGAGCTGTTTCTACCTATTAAAAAAGCAAGCTCACGAAAAATGGGAATAAAAGGATAGCACAAACAATATTCGGCCACCACTTATTATGGGCCCCTAGTGGACTGTTACCTAATAAGGTGCACGAGTATGTGTGGTCCAATGAAGCCGCAGAAATCCGCTCTGCAAATTTAATGTGAACTTAGCGAAGGAGGAGAAGTTGAAGTCCTCCCTTATTCACTATTAGTACGCATAAAACGAAAATTCACCTTCGTTCCATGACAGGTTTATTTCAGAAGACTGGTGGTCAGGGTGGCCACAGGAACTCCGCGAGTCTGAGCGGACGGAGTACGGAGTCAATGAGGTTGGCGAACTCCTCTCTGCAAATGTAGCGTGATGTTAGTCATGGAATAGTAGTCGAGTTCCTTCCTATGTGTCTATTCTAACACACGACAAGGGAAATCACCTTGTTCCCACGAAAGTTCCATTTCGGAAGACCGGTCGTCAGGGTGACCACAGAAACTCCGTGAGTCTGAACTGCCGATGTGTAGCTCGGTGAGGGTGGCGAACTCACCTCTGCAAATATATGGTGAATTCGCCTATTTTAACACAAAATGTAAATCACTATCTTTCATGAGCAGCTTTATTTTGGAAGACTGGGTGTCGGCATGGCAAAAGATGCTCTGCGGACCGATATTGACGTTGATTATGTCACCTCAAATAAAACATGTCATTATAAACGGGCCTGAAATGAACTTCTAGCAGTACCTCTGACCGTGTTCTACCAGCTTTTTCCAACTAATCTCACCTAGTTCTACTGCAAAATGCTTAGGTCATGAAGACCATGAGGTAATGCAGTGGTGCTGGCAGTTGCTGCCACTTTATGTTAGTTACAATGAAAAAGCTCACCATGCATAACTGCTGAACCTGGAGAGCTTCTGCTGGAAATGTCGCCATGTGTTGTCTCTGCACATAATATAAAAATGTTATGAGCCCACAGAAGCAATATTTCAGCCCCCTGTGGTAACTATTTTTCTAAGAGCGGGTTAACCATGCTCTATTCACAAAGTGCACGGAAGGTTTATTGGTCTGCTTACCTTTTGTGGGAAGCACACTTGGCAACGCATTGTGACGGAGGTGTCCAGGCCGCAGGAAAGCTGACTCCTCAAGATGTAAGAAGCAAACGACCCTGTCTCGTAGCTTCCATGGAGTCTTCCACTGTAGACTTCGGTTGTTGCAGAACCGATCCCAGGCTTCGCGCCTGCAGATAAGGCATGGTGCTGTGTGGGTGCCGTGAATACTTACGAAAAGAAAATGTAGCCAAAATGTCCACAAACCAAAGCAAATCAGAGCAGGACATTAACAAATGCATGACATCAACGCTCCGTGTACATCATGAAGAGTAAAAACACGAGTCTTACGCACAAATGCCCTACTATATATCTGTGTTATACCACTGATAACCACGCCGATGATCACGACACTAGGCTCCTCAGAGCCAGGCCGGTACAGGTAAATTTGAATATCGTGGGCATTTTTATAATGACGGCACACAACGCTGCGAAGTACACATTCCTAGTACAACATATTACGCCTTCAGGTGTAGTTTCTTGTGCACATCTAGACAACCCTAATAGTTTTAGGTAAAACTAACAAGAGTTAAGAGAAGACCAAACAAGGGGGCATGACATCACACAGCAGGCATGTTACTGACAGTAGCTAAGTCTCACCTTCGAGAGTCGAGGGGAAACCGGTGCAGCGAGATGCCAGCCGTGCGGGTGTCGCTTTCACACACTTCCACGGAGCACCGTTTCTTTGCGTATCGCACTGTGCTCATCATCGCACGGTGAGCCCCTTGGAGGCAGTAGTGTCCAAGGTCCAAGCGCACGACTGCCAAGTTCCCGCGCAAGTAACTGGGCTAATCACGCCCGAGCGAACAACAAAACTTCTCAAACGGTGTTAACTGCCGCTAAAAAAATTCAAAGCGAAGAGCACATGGAGGCCCAAACACAAGCAAGCAGACGGACGTCAGCAGCCTGTCTTTCCGCGCGCCACAAGGTCTACAAAGAAGTGCAGACATCGCTATTGCTAGCCGGCCTTTTTGCTAGTGGCGTACAGAGGACGCTAATAAGAAGTATGCATATTATTAGCAAAAACAAAGACAGTTTTGAATTTTATAGCGCGCCAAATATGATTGATAATATCTAATAATTATATTTAGCTTGTTTAAAAATACAAATGATTATACTTCTAGTCACAAACTAATTAATTTTAATAATGTTTGTCCCCACCTCTCCTAGTCGCGCTTCAATCGCATCCTTCACGTGATCCTCCGGGCCGATGTCGCTGGCAATTTGTTTTGAACCACTTTTTGGCCGAAGCTTCGCTACCCATGTACATATACCTTGGTTCTTCTGGTGTACTGGAAATCCAGCAAATCAAGGCGAGGCAGTGGCGAATCTTGTCATTCGCGGCGAGGAAGATGCTGTTCTTGACGTCGGGCGCGGTATCCATCAGAGGGCGCCACCGAAGCTTCTCAGCGCTAATAGCTGAAGAAGCCGGTTGGTGAAAACTTCTGTAGCTGAAAAGTGAGTATAGATACCGTGCTCAATCAACTGTCGCCGTAATTGGTATTTATAAAAAATTAGTCAAGAAATATATTTATATTTACAATCAGCACATCGATCGCTCTATTTAAACTTTTTCTTAATCATATTTTTTGCGTTGTCATTAAAAACAAAATGGCTCGATAAATTTTTAGATCTGTTCAAGATCGCGCTTCTCGTTTCTTATATGTAACAACATAAAATTATCGCTCTGCGAACGTGATTTTTCTTTTTCTTTTACAGTAATGTAATGCACCGCTAGATGCTTTTGAGGTAAAACAAATAAATAAGAAATGAAACTATAAACGAGCGAAAACATGAAACCAATGAGTTCAAATAGGAAGCCTCGATCATACCATAATATGGTTCTTTTGGGAAGAATGTCGCAAACAGCAGAAGTGCGTCTGGTTTTTCGCAAAATGTGATGTTGAAAACTTGGATCTTTCGCGAGATTTTGAACGAGCAGAGTCCTGCGTGGTGGTAAATACGCCTAAAAACACGGACGAAGAAAGAAGCACACAGGGCAAGGCGTAACATGCAATTGAACTTTACTGAAGGAAACACATAAAAAGAATAATAAAACCGCACATGCGCAAAGATGATGGACTTTCATTAACCACATGGAAAGCCTGCCGTCACTGTTGAGTGACCGATAAAAGCCTGCTCCTTATCGGATATGACAACAGAAGGAGCACTGATACACACATTCGTGCCATGGGCTCTTATCATGAATACCTCATGTACCTCGCACTCCAATTTTTTCGTGAATTTTTTTATAATCTTGGTGCTATTAAGCTAGGCATGGCACTCGCACCTATCACAGTCAAAACAAAATTGGAACGCGAGATACATGAGGCATTCATGATTTATGGCCTTATCCGATAAGGAGCAGGTTTTTATCGGTCACTCAGCAGTGACGTCAGGCTTTCCAGGTGGTTAATAAAAGTCCATCATCTTTGCGCATGTGCGGTTTTATTCTTTTTATGTGTTTTCTTCAGTAAAGTTCAGTTGCAAGTTACGCCTCGCCCTGTGTGCTTCTTCCTTTGTTCGTGTTTTTAGGCTTATTTACAACCTTGCATAAGCACCAACTAGCCCAAATCGCAGTTTTAATACAGCAGAATCCTCATTGTTACCACCATGGTAACAATTTTCAAAAACAAGGTTTCAGGGATACATTTGTAGCGTCTCGGGTCGTTCTAGACTTGACTAGGAAGTTAAGATGGTCTAAAACGGTTGGTGAGAACGCTAACTTTTCATTGAATTAACTGGTTATTATTTGTCTAACATTAGAATAATGATGCAGCATCGATGTCGTCGTCAGTCCAGGCCGCTGGTCCCATGACGTCTCGCTGCTCACTCCGTCTCGTCTCCGTCCAGTCCTCTGTCCCGACTCCTTTTTAAACCCTCGTGCTGAGGGTTACCTCGCGATGGCGAGAACTGGTGCAATCGCGAGGCGATACGTCAGCCGGATGAGACAGCAGTATTGGCAGTGCTATGGTGTGATTGCCAAGATGTTATCTAATGTGGTGCAATGGATGTTGCGCGGACTTATGTAAGCGTGCGGCAACAACCGTCGACGACGCAGCACTTGAGCCGGGTAATGTAATCTGACGCTCTCCGGGGCCGCTCGATCGAGCGGAAAAAAGTTCTCTCGGGAGCCGCTGGGTCGGTGCGTGCGTACGTGACCACAGTACTCCCTCCCCAGTGAGTAGGCGAACGTTTAGAGACCACTGTTATCCGAGCCTAGGCTTTCGACTCGCCGCGGGCGCGTGAGTGAGGTGTGCAGCAGCTGTTGAAGGAGCTGCGATGCCCAGACGCTGTGGCCCGTGGCGGCCGGAGCGTGTCTGGATCTTCGTCGGGGGCTGCTTGTTCGGGGCGATGATCTGTTTGTGGTCGGGTGGAGGAGGAGGAGGGGAGGTCGGCGCGAGCGTTGTTTGTTTAGGCGGCGCTTCCGGGTGGGGTGGTACCGTTACAGAAGTGTCTGTTGGGGCGCCATCTAAATAAGCTGCTTTAACGCGATCTAATGCGACGACCTCGGTGCGACCACGAATTGCAAGTGTGATGTTCTTTGAACCTCGCCTTAACACCTTGTGTGGCCCGTCGTAGGGCGGTTGCAGGGGCTTCCGCACGGCGTCATTTCGCAGAAAGACATGTGTGCACGTTGCCAAGTCCTGGCTGATGAAGGAGGGTTGGCTGGGTTTTTGACGGGGTGCGGTGGCACGGATGTGTGTCATAGCCTCCCGCAGTTGGGTCACGTAGTTGGTGGAGTCCAGACACGGTGCGTGCGTACGTGACCACACATTCAAGAAAACATACTCCATCGGAGGTATTGAGGCAACATTCTGTAAAAACCATTATTCTGCATCACCATTCCCGAATTCATGTGTAGACTGATGGGTCTTCTACTCATGAAATCTCCAGCTATGGCCTTGTAATACCATGAATAAATAAAATACTCAAGAAAAAGCTAGGCCATTTAACATCATCGACGGCTGCAGAATTAGTAGCGATTAAAGAAGCAATTCACTTCATTTCTACAAGTGCCCCAAACAATTGGTCACTCTTTACCGATTAAAGTGCAGCTCTTCAGAGCCTCAAATTTACCAAACGCAAGAACATCAATGGTCAGCTCGTACATCCGATCTTAATAATTCATAAACATGCTATAAATAATCGCCACATACTAATTTTACAGTCGATCTCGAGCCATTGCGGTATTAGAGGCAGCAAGAGTGCTAACTTTGCAGCTAAAGAAATGTTCGTCATGTTACATTCAGACTGGTAATTCCAATCTCCCTTTAAGACGCCAGAGCTACAACCAACCGTATTACTGCGGCTTTAGTAAACACCCTCCGGGCGAATCCATTATTTCATTACAGACACCTTCATAAGTGTAGAGATTTCGGATTTCAATGGAACAAAAAGAGGATGACGACGAGGAAGAATGCTGATGTGGCTGGTTGACCGGTGTGTTTGTGTGCACGGAGGAAATTCGGCGCGAGTGGCCGGTGGTGGAGGAAGAAAAAGGGAGCCAGGAGGCGACAAAACAGGACAAGTGATCAGGACCCGGTGGACGAAAAAACCGACCCGCAACGATAGGCTTGGTCGACACGGCTTCAGTTCGTCGTCCACAAATATAGGCCTGGTCAGCGGGCCTCCGAGGCTGACTGGCCGCCACTTTGAGCCGCACCCTTTAAGCCATCCCTTCGTCCATTACCCGGCCCCAACGCGCCAATCTACCTGGCATCAAGACTTCGGAGTGTCAAACATGACCAGAATTCAGACCCGCTTCACGGACACTTTGATGTACTATTCTTTACTTACCCCTTAAGTGTTAGATTTTCCGATAATTAATTTTTGGATTCGATCATTTTATAGTTGTTTAACGCTTTAATATAATTTTGTACTGGCCCACAAACGTCGTCTTTTTGTCCATACTCTTCGCGTCGCACACGCACGCAAGCGCGAAACCCGGTCCACTACATATCTGGCGTCCGCGAAAGGACATTGCTCTTAACTGATACCCTAAAGAGCTTCACTTTGCGAATCGGTGTGACGGCTGAGAATGAATACCGAGAAATTAATGAAGGTTGGCAAGGAGATGGGGTTGTCCAGGGCAGCTTTGAAACATTCGATGGATGAAGAACAAGCGCGCGAGAGGGACCAGCGCACAGCAGAACGCAAGGCTACTAAAGAAGCAGAAGCCCTTACCCGGGCTCGCTTAGACGCGGAACGCGAAGCCGCTAGAGAAGCTGATGGAAATACTCGTGCGCGGCTAGAAGCAGAACGCGCGGTACTGGAGCTCCAGTTACAATTACAGGAGATACGAGAAAGTGCAGTAGCGGGAATTCCGAACGATTCTGGTGCGGGTACACCTGCTGGCTTTGCGCAGTGGTACCGGAGCCCACACAAGCTCATCCCCGCTTTCAATGAGAAACGCGACGAGCTTGACGCCTACATCCAACAATTCGAATGGGTGGCAACGAGCCAAGAGTGGCCACTGGATAAATGGGCCTTGTCCCTGAGTCTATGCTTGACAGGGGAGGCATTAAGTGTAGCCGGACGCATGGCTGCTGACGCTCCTACAAACTACATTGTGCTTAAGCAGACTCTTCTCCAACGATTTCAGTATAGGGAAGAAGGGTGCCGCGCCAAGTTCAGAGAGGCAAGACCAGAGGAGGCAGAGACAGGCAGACAGTTTACTGGTCGTCTGTTGGGATCGTTTGACCATTGGCAAGAAATGGCCAAAACGGAGCGTACTTACGAGGCACTCCAGGACAAAATAGTGTCAGAACAGTTTCTCAAGAGATGTCACAAAAACGGACTATCTTTCTAAGGGAAAGAGGCTGCCGAGGACTTGACAAGTTGGCGGAAGCTGCCGATCATTATTTTGAGGCTCAAGGACTAGTCCATCTTGGCAGAACCAATAAGGAACACGAGGCAAAGCCATTGGGGCAAGCGAAGATTTCTATGCCTCCAGATGCAATGGGGAGACCCGCCTGTTTTCTTTGAAACAAACAAGGCCATCGTGCAGCAGACGGTTGGTCCAAGTCAAGAGGATCCAACCAAAAGTCGACTGTTTGCTGGAAAAGTCGCAAAAGCCGGCATAAAGCAGAGTCTTGCCCTAACAAGACAGACACGGGTGGATAAGCATCGTGCTCCCTGGCGCCTCAGAATGAGCCTAGGAAGGTTGGCACGGACAGCCATTCGCTTAAAAGAAATGTTGTGCAAGCAGAGGAGGATGAAAGACGAATCGATGCATTCAAACATATAGCGTGCCAACGGCTGAAGGACTGCTTGAACGACACCCTGTCATTGTATTGCGTGATTCAAGATGCAACTCGGTCGTCGTAAAGTGATCCCTGGTTCCTGATGACAAACTGACAGGAAGGAATCGATCGATCTACTTTCGAGACCGGACAGTTCGATGCCTACCTGAAGTGTAGGTGGAGATCGACTCTCCTTATTTCACGGGCAGAGTAAGGGCGACCTCAATGGGAAGCCCGCTATATGATGTCGTCTTGGGCAACATCGATGGCGTACAGGATGCTTCTGCTCCTGACGTCAAGTGGAGCAGACCAGAAATTTCTTCCCCTTCAAGAAAATCCCCAAGAAAAAGACAGAATCCTGGGCAACAAACAAATTTGGACAGGGGCGACCTCCTCAGCGAGCTCCGAAGAGCAGAAAGGCGAGCTTCAGGCTAGTGTCGTAACGATGCGCACCTCGGCGACAACTGCTGGGCTACCAGTTGCAGAAATAGAGTCATTGGACATCAACCCGGCGGAGCTAAGCGCCAAGCAAAAGCAAGACGCCACACTCCAAAGATGCTTTGAAGCGGTGGGAAGCAAGGTTGCCTCAAGATCAGCCGACATCGAGCTCGTGCCGATGAAAGGGATTCTTTTTCGACGGTACAGACTTGCATCACAAAAGGAAATGAAACAACTCGTTGTTCCAACTGGCCTCCGAACATTCGTTCTAAAAATGGCACACAAAGGAATACTATCTGGACATCAAGGAATCAAAAGAACGAACAGATCGAGTGCTCGAAGAGTTTTATTGGCCAGGGGTACAAGGGGATGTCGCGCGGTCTATGAAGCCATGCGACACCTGCCGAAGAACCGTTCCAAAACACTTGGTAGTTCACGTGCCTTTGGGAAACATGCCCGTAATCGAGACGCCTTTTTAACGGGTATCAATTGACATCGTGGGACCACTGTCACCAACCTCAGAGAAGAGCAACCGTTATGTACTAACCATGGTGGACTATGCAACCCGCTATCCTGATGCAGTTTCTCTACCAAGCATTGAGACGGAGAGGATTGGAATTTCGTAGAGAAATCATCAGCGATCGGGGCAAATCATTCACATCCGGACTCATGAAGGAGTTTAGTCGTCTCCTCTCGTTTAAGCAGATGCCAACCACGCCGTATCATCTAATAGCCTACGGCCTCGTGGAACGGTTTAATGGCACACTGAAACAGATCATACGACGAATCTGTCAAGAGAGCATGAAGAGATGGGACCGATACTTGGCATCACTACTTTTCGCGTATCGCGAAGTGCCGCAGGCCAGTGTTGGGTTTGCACCATTTGATCTCCTGTATGGCAGGTACGTCCGAGGACCGATGTCCATATTAAAGAAAATCTGGACAGGAGAGCACCTTGACGAAAACGCGAAAACCTCGTACGGCTACGTGGTGGAGCTCTGCCAGCGCTTAGAAGACACCTGCCGGGTAGCACAGGAGTAGCTCAGGAAGGCGAAGATAGTACAAAATAAGTTCTACGACAAGAAGACGAGAGTGGGCCAGCTCTCTGTTGGAGACAAGGTCTTACTTCTTCTCCCCTCCGATAACAACAAGCTGATCCTGACCTGGAAGGGCCCCTTCAGGGTTTTGGACAGAAGAAATGACATCAACCACGTCATTGATCTGGGAACTAGAACCAGCCTATTCCATATTAACATGCTGAAAAGTTACGAAGAGAGACCGGTTTCTAACCAAACACCCCAGCATGCCTCAGTCACCGTTCAGCACGAGGAGGTAGAGGAAGAGGACATACCTTCAGTGACACTCCACAAGGAGGAAACTCACCAGGATGCGAAAGTCTCGAACGACCTAACAGCTTCTCAACAAGCACAGGTCTCTATCCTCTTGGCTGCGTACAAGGAAAGCTTCACAGATGTCCCAGGAAAGGCCCGCCTGGTGGAGTGCAAACTAAAGACCACCACCGACATTCCTATTTGAGTACAGCAATACCCGATACCTTTCGCCATCCAAGAAGCGTTGCAGGAGGAAGTTCAACAAATGTTACAGCGGGGCATAACTGAACCCTCCGAATCGCCGTACCAATCACCCATAGTGGTGGTAAAGAAAAAAGATGGATCAATGCGGCTCTGCATTGACTTCAGGCAATTGAACAAGGTCCTCGTCCCAGACAATGAGCCCATCACAAGGGTAGGACATGATGTTCGCTAAGTTGGGAAGCAGCCGATACTTCTCAAAGTTCGACTTTTCGAAAGGTTATTGGCAGGTGCCGATGCACAAAGGATCAAAGCAAATCACAGCATTCCCTACGGCTTCGGGACTTTTCCAGTTTCGATTTATACCTTTTGGCATCAAGACTGCACCGGCGGTATCTACCCGGCTTACGAGAAAAGTGGTTCAAGGCCTGCCAAACGTCTACCACTATTTTGATGATGTCCTCATCGCCATTGAAAACTGGGAAGAGCACTTGGAAACACTCAAGTCATTCTTACAGCGGGTGAGAGATGCCGGTTTGACGAGATACGGCCAACAAAGAGCGAAGTCGGCTTCGCATCAGTCAAGTTCCTCGGTCAGATCATTGGACTATAACCTCCTGCGACCGCAAATCGAGACGCTAAAAAAGATCCAAGTTGCCAAACCACCCGAGACACAAAAGGGTGTCCGCTCGTTTCTTGGCCTGACAGGCTACTACAGAGATTTCGTTCCAGAATACTCTAAAATTTCACAACCGCTAATGAAGTTTACACAAAAAAGGGCCCCGAACAAAGTGATTTGGGGGGAAAAGGAACTACATGCTTTTGAGAAACTGAAAGAACTACTGTCCAGTCGACCCATCTTAAGGGCACCAGACTTTTCTGAATCTTTCGTGCTTAGTATGGATGCATCATCCACAGGCGTAGGAGGCGGTTCTCATGCAGCGGCATAATGGGATACTCCATCCTGTAGCTTACGCGAGTCGTAAACTTCTACATCGTGAACCCGGCTACTCGACGATAGAGCGAGAAGTCCTGGCACTGATAACGAACAGTTAACAAAAAATTCATGTGTACTTTTACGGGAAACCATTCATTCTGCAAAGCGACCATCAGCCTTTATTGCACATAATCTCCGCAAAGCACATCAACAGCCGTGTGCTAAGTTGGAGCTTGACGCTCATGGAGTACAACTTTACAGTCAAATATATCAAGGGCTGTGAAAATGTGGGCGCCGATTATATGAGTCGCATGTTTGTCAAATAAGAATCTCAACTTTCTTATTATTCTTTGTAGTGATGCATTGCGTACAATGATCAAAACAGTTTTTTTTTAATTATGAGTTTAACGTGCGTATGTCAAGGTTGTTGAATCAATTACTTTGCATATGTTTGTGTGTGGGAGAAACCAAAAGTTTGAAAGGACCAAGTGTCAAATGTTTAAACTGTAATATAGTTTGTGGACAAGTTTTTTTTGGCATGCTGTAGACATTGTTTGACCGAAACAGTGCTCTTAAGTGAGGGGTAATTGTGGTGATTTCGGATTTCAATGGAGAAAAAAAGTGGATGACGACGAGGAAGAATGCTGATGTGGCTGGTTGACTGTGTGTTTGTGTGCACGGAGGAAATTCGGCGTGAGTGGCCGGCGGTGGAAGAAGAAAAAGGAAGCCAGGAGGCGACAGAACAGGACAAGTGACCAGGACCCGGTGGACGAAAAAACCGACCCGCAACGATAGGCGTGGTCGGCACGGCTTCAGTTCGTCGTCCATAAATATAGGCCTGGTCAGCGGGCCTCCGAGGCTCCCTGGCCGCTACTTCGAGCCACACCCTTCAAGCCATACCGTCGTCCACTCCCAGGCCCCAACGCGCCAATCTACCTGGCATCAAGACTTCGGAGTGTCAACCATGACCAGAATTTAGACCCGCTTCACGGACACTGTGGTGTACTATTCTTTTGGATTCGCTCATTCTCTAGTTGTTTAACGCTTTAATATTATTTTGTACTGTCCCAAAAATGTCGTCTCCTTGTCCATACTCTTCGCGTCGCACACCCACGCAAGCGTGAACAAGGCCCACTACAATAAGAGTGACATCTTCCTCACGTTTCTTCCTCCCCGGGGGCTCAAACGTCGGACATAAGCCGCTCTTCACCGAATACGATTGAAGGTGGCCTCAACAAAATATTACCTAAATCTCACCGGTCAGCTAGGACTCCTCCATCTGCGAGAGCACTGACATCGTAGAAACGCTGGAACACGTCCTTTGTCACTGCGCCCTCGACGCTGAAAAAATAAATGAAATGATAAACTCCCAGGCTCTTCACAACGGAGAAGTGCTCACGCTCAATCATCTCCTAGGGCCATGGCCATCAACATCGCAAGGAGTCAAGTCGACGAGTTTATTGATTCGTTTTCTCCAAGCGACCAAACTTGAGAAAACACTGTAGGACAAGCTACAAAAGTAACTACCAACCATCCTCCAAAATATTTTAACACTTTACTTTTTTATGTATAAAGTATCAAGCCTGCGAATTCCCGTGAGATAACCTCTTCATCTTTCCAATAAACGTGTTTTTTTTCCTCTCTGTCCTATGGGAATCTTATTTTTTCTCCTATACTCATGAATTTTAAAGAATATATCACATTACAATGGAGACATATCCCACGTTAAAATTTGTTTCCCAAGATTGAACAAAAAATAAACCAGCTCTGCCACAATGCTAAGCGTCGTCAAAAGATAAATTTGTAAAATAAAAAAAGAAGGTGCTAGGCGACAACTGGCTTTTAAACTGTTAATGGGTCACTCGATTAGCTGTTAATTTTATTATGTTCGCTATCGGCATACGGTTTCTTTTTTCGAAGGAATCCTTCACAAAACCCAACAGTAACACAAACAAAACTACCACTTCCTAAACCAGTCTGCACTTTACCACTAACACCCATAAACGAGAGCACCCATCACCCATCTAAGACCTTACCTTTTCGCTCAAATCCGGGCAAGCCTTAAACCCTGCAAACTAATATCACAACAAAAGCTAGCAAATAAACATTCCCGAAATACAAACACCAATGGCAACAGCTGAGTGCCTTAGAGTTGGAAATTAGATAGCACGCCATCCACTATGGATAAAAAATAAACACACAAACCGACAAAAAAAGACACACAAAAATGTCAGGAAAGGTGACCTATAGGCATCCGGTCTCCGCCAGCGCGACTTGATAGCAACACGTCAGAAAGCAACGACGAATAATTCGTACAATACTGCTAGAAAACAGAATACACCGTGTGCACAAAAGAAAAAGAGATAGAGAGAGAGAGATAAATAAAACAAAAACAGAAGTAAGGTAAAAGAAACCCGGCGTCTTAGATGGCCTCCTCTCCCTCCTCCCAGCAAAGGACAGAGCCCAAGCAGAAAGCTGTTGGAGAAGAAGCTTCTCACGAGTGCATCATCTCCATTTCCGCCGCTAAGACCATCCGTCTGCACACAGCGAGTGCTTCGCGTCTACGATGGTAGAGAAAAATAGAAAAAAAAATAAAGCACATAGGGATTCTTAGAGTGTTTTTCGATCCCTCTTGTGTTCGCCGAGGAGTCCCTTAAAAAGCGGAAGGAAGCCCATGCATACGTCGGCAAGGCCGCCTTTGGAACTCTTCGGAGGACCTCATAGGCCCTGTGAACAAACGGTACGTTTTGTTTAAATTCTGGATTGTAGTTAGTCTTACTTTGACGTGGACTGTAGCAGAGCTGACAAGCGATTATTGGTAGTTCGGAAACGCATTTAAAATGAAGTAGATGGCGCTCATTGCCTCCCATCTCACAGCTCATATTAAGACGGGACTGACCATAGAACTGCCACCATCGTGGATGATAATACCGCAGGCGACTGGTACCACTGTTTCTTGCGATGAGCCACCAGTGACACCAGTGCGAAATTCCTAAATGCGTAATTACAGCAAGTATTGGTGTATAATGAAACAGTTTATCTTTTTAATTATTATTTTTTAGTGCAGCGAGCAGACGACGCAATACCAGGTGCGAAGAGGTGACGAACGCGTTGATCGTGTTCGAGCGTCTCTGCCTTTCCGCCGGCTTTCTTCCTCGCCACGAGACAACGCAGCGCATGCGCAATTGCGACCAATCGGCTGCGGGAAGCGTCCAGCATTAAATTGCAAACGCTCCCCACGATTTTAGATGGGCCCTCTCTACAATCTGGGCTCCCGAGTGGCGGGTCGCCTACGAACGCGATCAACGTTGACTTTGCCTAGTTTCTCGCATCATTTTTGATGGACAAATTTACGCCTTTAAATTTCACAAGGTAAAACGTACCTGCTCAGTGAAAATTCCATGAACGTTTCAGCTTTCTATGTGCAGACGTTGATGTTTTTCGTCTCCATTTGTAGAGGGAGATCCGCTTGTGCTACCCTACACTACAGTATACGACTTTGGCCACCACGCTTGCACCTCTGGATGCACCTTCAAAACCCTGGACAGTGGACGCGTCCACCACTTCCCTTTTCCGCTTGACAGCCACCTCGGAGTGTACTCTGGATTTTCTGGTTCATTCGCCACTCGGCCCTTCTCGTATTCGGTAGTTGATGGCGCGATTCCCCGGGCAGGGCTTTCTCGAAGCGACACACTGATGCACCTGCAATCAGAATGGCGAAAGCCACCTGAAATCATTTACTCGGTCAACAGTGGCGCCGGAGTGGCAGTCGGGCTCCGAGGCGGAGAAGGGTACGGCCTCCGAGGTGCCGTCGTCGAGGGTCGTGCTTGTCCAGAACACACTAAATCGGTAGGCAGATCGCAGTCGACAGAAGTCGTCGACGTTAACGACGGGTGATCCGTTAAAGCTTCCGTCTCGCCGATTCGGGTACCGGCCTATCAAGGGAAAAGGAAATGTGAAAATAAAAAAAAAAAAAAAAACACAGGGGTCGCTCATAAGGGCATTTTTGTAGATTCCGATTAGCAGTGGGTAGTCAGATGAGAGCATAGTCCCTACGGGCAAACAAGAAACTCTATATCACGAGCGAGTCAAAATATACCTTGTGAACGACCTATTTGTTCTCTTGCAGGTAATAAAATTACCACAAAGAACATGTGTTTGAAGAAAGGTTGTACGGGTGGCCACAACAGCTGAGGTGTTCATGGGCGGTACAATGACAAAAAGAAAACAAAACAAATTAGTCGTTATTTGTTTATACAGCAGGCGTTTAGTCTGCCAGAACATGACGACATTGTTACCCACTGTAGAGAAGCAATTTGGCCAATGCAGTACGACTGCTAGCCTGGGGTCTTTAACGTGCACCACGCAGTAGTGATACACGCTCACACGCCGGTACGATGCTCATCCAGATCGAAACGGGCAGGGGTGGGGATTGAACCCAGGATTTACTGGGCTCTGCATCCAATGGCAATGTACATGGTTAAAGTTAAAGTTAAAGTTAAGGTTAAAGAACACTGTAGTTAAAGTCAGCGAACGAATTGAGGAAACTAGAAGAATGCAGGAGACAGAAAAGACGCTGAACTTACAACTCAAAATGTCATCCAGAAGAGAAGAAGAAAGAAAATTACTAATAACCAACATGCACGTGCTCATGTCACGAGAACTCTAGGGCGCGGGGCAATGGTTTTAGCGTATCGAAGCGCATGAAACCAAAACTTTATTTTCATATAAAGTAACGGAAGGATGGCTCGCGTAGTGCTCCTCCAGACCTTGTATATTATACGCCTCGTAAATTTCTCTGGAGAGTTTTTCCTTATATCGACCTATGATAGCGGTGCTGGCCAGAGTAGGAGTACATCTACAGTATTGAGAGTGCAGAGGCAAGTGTCCCTCCACCGTCGACCTCCTGGACAGGTTATGTTCGCGTAGCCTATCATTACTACACCTTGCTGTTTGTCCAATGTACGTTCTACCGCATGTTAAGGGAGTGCTGTATACCACGCGCGAGGTGAGGTACAAGTCACCCAAAGATATCAAGTTCCAGTTGTTTTTTCAGCGCCTAAAACAATGACCCAGACTTGTTCCAAGGTGCACCGAAGTATAGAATAAAGAAAACAAAAATGTATATTGATAGCACGTAAAGTGCGATGCTTGTAGAGAATCCCTTGAGGGGAAGTGAAGCCAACCAGATACGCATTGGGCGGTCAAATGAAGAAATATCTAGAGAGAGAAAAGGGGCGCGGTTGGTCGAGACGCCTTAAAGTCTCGTGGAAAGAAACAACAAAATATATACAATGAATCTAGGTACGAATTAGGCATGGAAGACATATAATGAATATCGGAGGTAAACAAGTATAACAAGAAAATATTTATTTTGTAAAAATTGTTCCAAATTATAGTATACGCTGAAACCATCACGTGCCGTGTCCGTGTAAAATATTAAGTAACAATTGAATACTTTTTTTTTCGCATTATCATATGCATATCTATTTTGTTCTATTCCTAAATAACCGAAAATAGAAGTACGCAAAAAAATACAGGTACCGCTGGCTTTTTAGAAATAAATAACTATGACAGCGTACACAGAGCTGTCCAGACTGTCACCAAAAAATCGAAGCATCCAACTCTCTTAGCAACACGGCGGCTGCTACAGTGAATCTTTCGACCGCTTCGCTATTAAGTTCTTCCAGCCAACTCCGACTGCCTTGGTGATTCGTTTAGACATCAAGCAAGGCGATTTGTATCTATTGGTGGGAGAAGTCTCCTGATGCACGAATACCGTCCTAACGGATATCAGACATCATGCTAAAAAGAGGTTCCCATATATATATAGGTGTGAACAAAGTATAAATGCCTAAAACTCTACGTACTGAAAACGCATTCTGAGTGGGTAGGTCTAAACTAAGGTATTCACTGCATCCACTTCTGACGCAGGGGAAATGACTCCTTTGTGTCGTCCATTCTTCCCCACCTGAGGCCCGCACTGAGAGGCGTCCAAGTCCTCTCTTGCCTCCTGTCTGTCGCGCGCGCAAAGCTGCACTTGAAACGGTCGTTCATCTTCGTTGAGACTTGTGCCTCCAGAAGAATTTTGGTAGACGATTCTTTTTTGCGTCAAGCAGCCCCGCGTTGCATTCTAAAACGCAGACCGGAACGGTATGAACGCCCATCTAGAGTACTTTAAGATAACAGATCGAGGTTTTTCGGCTAGCAGCTTTAGATATCTTAAAGGCATTGATTACGTTTGTATTTTTTAATATAGCTACTTCAGCCCAACGCAAAGTAAAATATAGTTTAGTAATATCGGTGGATTTTTAATAAATGATGCGTACAGAAAGATGTGTCTACGGGTTTTTTTCAGTTCCCGCCCTATGCGTGTTTCTCTGTGGACCGGCAAGATGCCCAGCTGCTGCGATGCAACCTTATCGGCTTGAGGAACGTAAACGAGGCCAAATTATCGGTCCTATTTTGGGACAACTGTCAATGGCTAGGACTTAACCAGCACGGGGAAATTTCAAAGTCAGGTCGACCTGCCGTTTTAGAACTGTTCACTGCGCTACGTATGCTTTCATTTTTGTTCAAACTTTTCGCGTGATATCGAGAGAAGTACGCGTGTAATAATTGCATATAAAAACTAAAGAATTTTACACGTTCGAGAAGCACACCGTGACGTCATGGGAAGCGTTTTAATAGAAAGAGTAGCAAAAATTAAGCATACATGTCGTAAAAGATAAGAGGCAATCTTTGGAAGCAATTAATAGGTTCAGCATCACTTGACGTTTCTTTAACATTTTACTGCCCACGACTATAAAGTAATCATTACGTTTCCGTGCGTTCTAGTTTGTTGTTTGCTTGTAGAAACACTGCCGATTCCGGGTATAAATTCTAGCAGGAAGAAACACAAAATAGAGACATCATGGTTCACACCACGTCATCAAATCAGGCACGTAGAATTACAGTGGATCGAATCTCTCCGACCCTGGCGTATTGTAGTTTATGTCTTTGTTTCATATCGCCTCTGGTTAGAAGGTTGATGTGCCCTTCAAGGTGCCCAAAAAGTGAATATTCATTCCCCTGTCTGATTTCGTTGGTCACATAAAAAAATATATATGGGTCTAAGTTCGTGCGGCCTCTATTTCAGTGCGATTTAACCTTCAAATAATAAAGCGAGCACGATATGAAATCATCTTGCATCACGAGTTATTTGTACTCCAAAAATATAAAATCGGACCCGCTTTTGTGGAAACTGGGTTGCCACCCCCTATCCCGTCAAAAAAAAAAAAAAATAAACAAAGAAAGAAAGAAACGTGACTACTATTTTATCGACATTTTAATTTTTGTTCTAGCCCATTCCCAATTTCCGCGCGCACATTCATCTCGCGCAATCTCGGCACGCCATAGAGTCTCGCGTTAACAGCGGCATGATAATGGCGCGCCAATTTCCTAATGATCGGATTGGACGAGTATCGTGTTCATGTCCCGACGTCACTGCTCACAAAGTAATAAAAAAAAAAAAACACAAATAAATCATAAAAAAGAGAGAACGCAAATGGGACACGCAGTGAAGATTCAGTGTCATCTAGGCTGGGGCTTGGGCACAGTGGCGAGGCGGAAAATAAAAATATGAAAAGGGGACTAAGAAAAAAGGGGAGGGGAAGGAAAGATCCCCAAGTGACTCTGACTTTTAACGGCCGGTATACAAGAGCGATGAAAAGGAAGACAGGAATACATTATAGCGTCTCTCAGTTTTACTCTCCCAAATAACAGGAAAGAAACATAACCAAACACCATGTTTGGGAACACGCCGATAGCGCTCCTTTGATCAGCGCGCGCGCGTGCGTTTGGCATTTTGGTGGGACTACACTTTATTTTTGTTACTACGCTTACTGCGGCGGCCTTCCACTCCGCGAGGCGCTTTACTGCTTCCCTCTTTATAGCGTTCCCATTATTTCCCCGCTTTAATATCGAGCAGGCCGCCGAAAGAGAAAAAATATGAAGCGAAAAAGGAGAGCAGCGGTGAAGATAAGGCTAAGCAGGCAAACTCTACACCGACGAACGTTGTACGAGCTCTTAGCCCCGGCTTTGGAATATCTATTTTTAAAATGGTTAGTTAGTCTTTGTCGGGCTATTATTTTTCGGCTGTCACGGGTGCTTCATTGCGCCTCCCCCTCCTTCTCTCCTTCCTCACGTTCCTCCTTGCAGCGTTCTTATTACAAATCCTCTTAATTATAACTTATTGAACCGCCCGAGACGATCATTGCTTCGCTTTCCCTGGCGCCCCCTTCAATGCCCTCGATTTTGGTTTTGTTTTGTTTTGTTATTTGGTACACCTCCTTAGCCCTTCTCCTTTATTAGTCTGCTTTGCGAAGCGTTTGAATGCAAAAGAAAGGACAAAATCGTTCGGATGCCCGATTTCGGCTAATGGAACACTCAGGCTTTCGTATCGATTTACGTGGAAGTTGTCGTTCATTAAAGTGTAGAAGCTTGTTTCTTCTTTCCACGAAACGCCGACTCAAAGTACTTTGTTCGTCTGTCCGTTCGTTTGTCCGTGCATTTCCCGGTTAAATTTTGCGAAAAGCAATTTGCATCACAAGACGTCAAACATTACGTGCGAGCACGACGACAATGTGATACGTCACTTCACATGGCAACGTCGCGTGAAGTTTCGAACGGTGTCTAATTGTTGTGCCACGTGATTTCATGACGTCACGTGACCTGCCGTCATGTTTCGTCAGATAACGGAACATCATTGTAATTTCATCTGAGTTTGTGGTTGTTGTTTCCACTTGGCGGAGATATCTAACATTGCATTCTAGCTTTTTTCTTCGCTTTAAATTTTTGGTTTTCTTCAAATGAATATAGTGTTTATTTTCGCTTGCTGCTTTGACTTGTATTTTTAATTGTGTAATGTTTTCTACGACTGCTATTATGTAACTATCTTCAGCTGCTGAACTTTAGTTGGCAGAGCCTTGGTCAGGCACCACGCCTTTAACTTTGCCCTATATTCGGCAAACCCAAAATAAATAAGAAAAGATAATATCAGGCAGCTATATAGTATATTCTTCAGACAAAGAGAGAAACAAAAAGTACTGTTTAATGTATTTTTAAACAATTTTAGACTACCTTTTCCTAAATAGTTCTTTCCATGCGCTATAGATGTTTGGAGATATAGGTTACGGTAATTATTTTGTATGTCCGCATCTTATGGGTTGACAAAAATGTTCGTACGTAACGAAGGTGGCTGACCAGGTGTATATTTGACGCGTGACCCAAACAGTATTTGTCGTTTGCTGCACCGGTCGGAACGCAATCTTATACAGAGCGCGCGTCTTACGAAACATCTAAAATCCCATGCGATAGTCAACATTTGAAAGGGACACTGACAGGGTATTTGTGCTCGCCAAGGTTTTATTTGTACATCACATATGACAGCCCAACTACCCGGAACACAACTCGCGGCTCGTAATTCCGGCGCGTTTTATTCCCGCCCGAAAACCGCCGATCAAGAACTGGCCGGTTTCAGTCGCGCTCACCCTCTTCTCCCTTGCCACGTGCCTTTTTCTATGGTTCAGACAAACACACCAAGTATAATCACAGTCGTGGGTCATCGAAACCAAAAACTCAATATTAAATATAAAAATAACAAAAATATATGATCCCCACTTTTTGTGGCTTCTGAAAAGCTGTAAATACGTTGATTAAAACAAAAACAAAAACAAGTTGCACAAAGAGCAGGAAGCATTCTGTGCATTCGCTGCGGAATTTTCAACATGGCGTCGTATCGCGAGAGTCGCGGGCTGGACGGCTGAAGGAAGCGGACTAAGCGATTGCAGCGGACAACGGGGACTGGGACCTCTACTTCGGAGCTGTTATTCGCAGGTACCGGCGAATCTGTCTAGCTTCGAAAGGGAGATCGTTTACCGATCAAAACCATTAGGATTTGCTCCGTAAGACACAACCGACCACCAAGCTGGTTCGCACGAAGACGTCGCCGAGTCGTCAGCCCTTCTCCTGGCTGAAAACATAGCTCGTCTTACGAACACAAATTGGTAAGAGTTTAAAAAACGCGCAAAAGTCAAGCACCAAGTGCTTGAGTTTTGAGCTTCGAGCTTTTTTTTTTTTTTTTTTTTTTGTGCCGCGCGCGACGTGCGCGTTTTTCGGTTTCTTTGCAGGATCAAAAAAAAAAAAAAAAAACGGAAAAAAAAAGCAAACGCCGTCGGGTGTAGCCACGTTTCTTCCGCCAACTCTCTCTTCCCCTACATTTATCCTTCTTCCACAGTCGAGTTTCGGCTTCAAGCAGTTGCGTTTCCTTTTACTGTATTAAATATACGTGACGCTGTAGCAAGATATTGATTGGGTAGTCTTTACACATCATTATAAATCGCCTGCAAAAAACGAAAACAAATTCTTTGCGCGGGGCGGGGGGGGGGGGGGGGGGGGGGGGGGGAGGGCAATGTCTTTTTAAGTTTTAAGACACTCTGTTCGGTTCAGACATAAATACATGAAAATCAGCATGTTCGAAACCGGCTTGCTTGATTTATTTGTACGCTTCGAACACGCCTGCAGGCGGGTTTTGAATCACTAATGTAAAATAAGCTTCATGCAGGGACACACCTCAGACAGTATATTCAGACTGTTCTTAAGCCACGCGTTAGCATTTTGTTAGCGGCTTGAGAAGCACGTGTATCTTGCAAAGGGATGCGCATGCGCTTACTGAAATACAGCTATGGTACGAACAACACATTGCTAAACTTGCAGTTTTTTTTTATTTCACAGATGGACAACTTACAATCAGAATTTTTCTTAGAATGCGCCCGACGTTCCACATCCGACACAGGTTTTTTCACCTGCGGTAGTGCTTCTGGCTGTCGTGAGCACGTCCATTCAAAGCGCAACGGTAAGCACGAGTGTTTGCCGGAGTCGGAAAATTGGTCGCAGTCTCAACATGTACCCGACTATAGTGCAGTACGGTGTTCTCATCCGACAAAGATGTCCGGAATATGAAATTTTTTGTCCGACACTGACATGCTCTTGTAAACTGCGAAATTGTATAACTTGTGCGCTTGAGCTAACTCTATGCTCTTAGTGCACAAATCACCTTCAAACGTCTCCGGGAATTTGCGTCTCCATTCAGGAAAGGATTTTGGGTTGATTTTAATTTTGGCCTACAGGATGTATGCTTTTGGGGGGAATTCTCGAGATGAAAGAAAGTGCAAGAGGCAAGCTTGGCGGATTTTGAGTTTTTTTAAGTTATTTACTATTAAACTGGCTGAGGCGAAAACTAACGTTTCTCCCACTTTTCGGAGATAGCGTATTTGACCGTTCGCTATTTAAAGAGTCCTAAAAAGCACTAGGACTCTTTTGTGACACTCTAGAAATATGCTTTAATATTTAAAATTAAAAACAGCGCAAAGACATGGGCAAGCGCTCTGTCCTGTCCCCTCTCCTTTTCCTTGCTGTTTGCGCTTTTGATTTTTAACAATGTATAGCCAACTGGCCCAAAGGTTAAATTTAAGAAAGAGAAGGTAGACGAACATTGCAAGGACTTACAACGGAAGTTTATACATGCTAACTTCGAGTATGAATACTGCAACGTCAAAACAAACAAACCAAGATAATATACATGACATGGACCCCACGTGCTCCTTTAGCCACCGTCACGCTCTGTTACTGTGCGTCTAAATAGCACCATTGTTAACCGGACAGAGATAGTGAAGAAGCGCTGACACAGTTTTCCCCCAGTCTTCCAATTTCTGCGAAGGGTACCCTTCGCAGAAGACGCCGACGCCCGAGCAAGCCGCCGTACGAAAGGCCAACCCCCGGAGGTCGGACCCCTGCCACAGAAACCAAAGAAAAAACCGCGACGATGACCACTCAACCCGTCGTCGTCCTACCCGTCGCTGCCCGTACGCCCGCGTCCTTTTATGGTGAGCGTTATGAAGACGTTTAGGACGAACAGCGCCTGCAGTGTCTTTATTGCGCACTCGAAGGAACGGCCAGGCACTGGTTCGAGAATCGCGAAACTTCCTTGACCTCGTGGACCGACTGCAAGGATGCGCTGCATCCACCAACCAATACCGACGGGAGATCGCAGAGGACAATGCTTGAATAAGGACCCACGACGCAAAATTGACTATCACCAGTTTCGTCGAGGATGTCCTGCGCCTAGGGTCGCTCGCACCGACACTCAAGCCACCGACGAAAAGAAAGTGCGGACCCTGATGCGAGGTGTAAAGGATGACGTCTTCGGTGGCCTTGTCCGCAACGCGCCGTCAACATCGCGAAACCGCTGGATAATTGTCGCCACGGATCATCTCACGCGATACGCCGAAACGAAAGCTGTTCCTTCATGGACTGCTGTTGAAGACGCCGAGTTTTTCATCGAGCCTATTGTCTTCCGGCACAGCGCCCCCGAATTGCTCGTCATCGTTCATGACGAGCAATTCGGGGAACGATGATCTACCGATGACGGTAGATCATCGTTCATGGCTCAGCTGATGAAAGAAATTCATCGTCTCAGTAGCTTCAGTCGCCGTCGAACCACTGCTTACCATCCGCAGACAAATAGACTAACGGAACGACTAAACATAACTATCGCCGACATGATCTCCATGTATGTCGACGTAGAGCACAAGACGCGGGACTAGATGTTGCCCTACGTCACGTTTGCCTACAACACGGCGGTGAAAGAGACCACGGAAGTAACATCGTTTCAGCTGGTGCATGGCCGAAAGCAAAGGACCATGCTCGACGCAATGCTGCCCCACGAACCAGCTGACGATGGATTCCACTACGCTTAGGTAGTGGCTGAACGAGCTGAAGAACTTCGCCAGCTCGCCCGATTCCGGATTCAAGATCAACAAAGTGTCGACGCCACCCGGTAAAACCTTCATCGAATCGACGTTCGCTTTCAAGCCCGGAAACCGTGTGTGGGTCTGGACCCCGATACGACGACGCGGTTTAAACGAGAAACTCAAAATGTCACGAATGACAAGTAGTGAGGCGACGAAAACTGAAACCAACTAAACGTTTAATGGGTCGAACTTGTGCCCAAAACAAAAAGGGAACTGAAGATAACAATAGAGCGTCGCGGGCGTCGAAGTCGGCGTAAAAGCAGGATCGAGCGCTGGGGCGAAACTGACCCCGGCTTGCCACACGAAGCACCTTTCGTAGCAGCGTGGGTCTCTGGAACATTCGGCCTATAGACCTTTCCAGCGGCAGTCTCGAACGAAGCAACCGGGCAAAAAATGCTGAGTCACTGAGCTGTGGACGCATGCGCAGCGTCCGATATACCGCACAGCAGATCAACAACGCATGCTTGGAAGGCGTTCCACAGCCCAGCAGACAAATGTGGCAGCGCGCAGGAGGTGATTTCTGCAAAGGTCTATTCTTCGTTTCACCTTCGGTCCGAGCGCGGACGATGGTATGAACCGAAGGGCCAATCAAACAGCGCAAAAAGCGCAACGTCATGGCGTACTCTCTGCGCTTGATAGGACTAGCCGGCGTAGGAGCACGCGCAGAGAGACGGCGAATAACCGCTGGTCCTATCAACTGCAGAGAGCACGCCATTACATTGTGCCTCTTCGCTGTTTGATTGGCCCTTCGACTCATTACATCGGCCGCGCCCGGACCGAAGCTGAAACGAAGTATAGAACGTTCGGCGCGTAGAACATTCGTAACTTGATCAGACAAGACAGTTCTCGAATTTGCGAGAACGCCAAGTAGAAATAATAAATAAAATGACATTCCGCTACCTAGATTCGAACCTGAATCTTCCGCGCGACAGCCAACCATTCAGCCACGTGCGCGCTCGCTCAACGACGCGCGTGGCAGTATGACCGCAGATAAAGCTTGGATCGTGAGAGTTCTTCGTTGTGACTGCCTCCTTTCATGGATGCTGTTCTCACAATAGTTTTGGTGTGTTATAGTAAATTACTGAATATTTATCCTTTACTTGAAATGTAAGCTTACAAATAAGTAAAATTGTGCGTTATCTGTAGTAATAGTTAGTTTACTTCCCATCATCGCTTGTTGTTTTACAACGGGCATCTGACAAAATTCAAGCTTAATTTGCGTTCATATCAACAGAATACTATATGTTATATTTATATTGTTAATAAACCAGTATACCCACTACCAAAAGAATGAAGCAAATAAAAATGTTTATTTTAGAAAATCGATTTCTACTTTGTTAGATTTTTCCAACATTCGATAAATCAACTGTGTGTAACGGATTTGTTCTTAATCACACAATAATAAATTCGTATCAATTTAAAGGTACTAAATTGGGACATTCTGGTGAAGTCAAGGCCAATATAATACCTTAAATACGTCACACGTAATAACTTTTCAAAGTTCTACAAAAAAAATAAAAGCAACACAGTTCGACATTTTTAAAATATGACTAAAATATCACACTGTCACCATTTTTTTAGGCAGAATAAAACGTATCTCTAAACATCTAAAGTGTCAATAAAGAGGGGTAGTGCTTTATTTCGAGAAGTGAGAAAATATCGAACGGCCAAATATACGAACCCCAACTGGTGGGAGATGCGTCAGTTTTCGCCTCGGCCGCTTCAATAGTCAATATCTTGAATACAAATCAAAACGAAAAAAGCAAAGATATCCTCCAAGCGTGCTGTTTGTGCTCTTTTTTTATTTTAAGAAAGCCTCCAAAACATTTTCTTGAGGGCAACATTAAAAATTCTACTATAAAACAGTGCCTGAATTGGATGAAAACATTCTTCTACATTTTGGTTTGTAGTTCCGGTAGATTAGTACTGCAATATGTATTACAAAAAAACACAGATTTCGGAGCATTTGTTTTACATCGGATAATTTAGTTTTTGCCGGAACCGCATATGCCTTTACTAAAGTAACACACACACACATAAAAACTACTGCTAACTTCCGGAGGCCACGGTCTGATTTCAGCGAAGAGGTAGTACGTAATTTAAAACGACGACGATGCACCCATAAGTTTCCTTGGATTAGTGCTGAAGCCAAAAACAAAAATGCCACAGCATGTGACATGTACTTTCTCACGTTGCTAACGTTTTACTGCTTTCTTTGAGGCATTTTGTTTTTAAATATATCTTTGGCAGTATTACATAATCAAATCCTTTTTTTTTATGGAGGCCATTGAATGTAATTGCCGTTTCTTGTCATTGGCCCTGCGGCAGACTCCCCCCTTCTCCCCGCCCCCCCCCCCCCCCAAATGTCATATTTTGACTCTTTTGGTTATGTATTTTTTGTTCAATTAATTTCCACCAGTTGCCGAGCTGAAGAAAAGGGAGTTATGCAACTCATAACAATTAAATTATTCAACGGGCGACAACAGTTAACGGGCTCGCGATTAAAATCTGGCTTGGCCAGTTGAGTTAAAACTATTTTCACCTCCCATTTATCTGAGTTTGTCTTTACTGAGTTTGCACATTATGATAATATTATTTTAACGCTCCGCTTTATTTTTTTTTGAAATTCAGGAGCTTGGTTAAAAGAGCCGAAGTGTTAGAGACTTTACCGATTATACGACGTGTTTGGGCTGATTTTTGGTGACTTTCAACTAGAAAAACAAATAAAAATATATAACAGCTATTATGGTCCTGCGCGCAAACAAATAGCACCTCTGGCGATATTTAAATGTGGCCTAAAACTTGAATCAACACAGACAACTATGGACAATGTGGAAGGGATTTAAGTCTCCGCTTCGGAGTTTTGAACCTATTTTGTAACGTATGAATTGCCACCGTCAGCCAGTGATGCTCGGTTTCGCTACTACGCTAAGCATGTATGCACTCGCATGTATTTTTTGCGCTTTGAAACGTTAGGGGAAGCACTGAAAAAAATATTGAAAGGTCATATGAATGCGCGAACTTTGAAAGGGATGCCGCGAACTTTCTTCGAACCGAAGGTTCGATGATCGAATCAAGCGTTCGAAAAGTTCGAAAGATTTCGAATTTTCGAACTTTTTATATCGAAACATTTGAAGGAAGTCGAATTTTCGACCTTGTTAAACTAAGAAGTTCGAAGCGTTTCGAAATTCGGAACTTTGCACGTTCAGAAATGATATGTTTTTCAAACCTTTGAATTTATTACGCTAATAAGTTCGACTCTTTTCAAACTTTCGAACTTATTACGCTGCAAAGTGTGATACTTATCGATCTTTCGAACTTTATAGACTAAAATTTTCGATTATTTTCGAACTTTCGAACTTCTTGCAATAAAAAGTTTGAAGTGTTTCGAACTTTCGACCTTCCTACGTTATGAAATTCGATAATTTTCGAACTTCCGAACTTATTTATCTAGATAATTCGAATATTTTTGAGCTTTCGAATCCTGAAAAGTCAGAAGTTCGACGAACTTCAAACTTTTAAGGGAAAAGTTCGAAGTTCGCGAACTTCGAAAGACCGGCGGCCAATACATTTGGATTCAAGCAGTGAGGTACATTCGTAATTTGTTTTTCCGAATTTTTTCTTGCGGTGCCGCATTCCTTGCAAAAGACAATGCCGTTAATTTCAATATTCTGACATGCTTAGTTTTAAAGAAATAAATTCCCGAAGGAGCGAGGAAGGACAAGGGGTTTTTGACAATTGCCGTTTGTGCCATATTTGAAGCGCGCTATAGCCGAAGCTATTTACGGTAGAGATGTTAAACTTTTTATAAATGATCTATGTATACCCTAGGTAAGTGTCGTCTCAAGATATTATTATTGTTATTCAAGATGAGTTTCGAAGAAATGTTCAAACGTGTATATATGGGCAATTATGCCCTAAACTTGGTACTTTTAAATTGTTTGAGGTATCGCATTTAAATTAATACCACAGACAGTATATATCATTGCTATCTGCAGAATACAAAATAATTTTTTTCACGTTGATGAATAAATTAACTCATGTGTAAAGATTTAGCACGTCATTAAAAAAAAGCCATTTTTTTTTGTTTCACGTTTCTGGGACGTGTTTCTTTTAGCCTATACACATTTTTGTAGTAGAAACGTGTTTCGAAGTTCTGAGCCTCTGAATATGCAAGAATAGAGCACTTCCGGCGGGCTCTTGATAGTTTTTTTTTTTCTCTCTCTCCAGCTTTTTATCCCCGTATTTATTGCTATGTTTAATTCCTTTTTTTTTTTTTACTAGTGGCACAGTTATTTAGGTCGCAAAGACATAGCTTTGAACTTCCGAACCACTAAGCATGTGACGAGTAGTGCCTTCCAACAACGAGTTTCCAACGATGACCATCTACGCGATCTTTTATGCAGTGAAGAGCGACAGTAGCTTTACATATGCATAAACAATTTCAGAATAAAATAAGCTCGACCACGCCCTCTTTCCCCGTATTGTTTTCTTTAACAGTTCGAAATATCTGGAGAGGGGGGGGGGTTCAGCCCCCCCCCCCATTTGTTTTTTGTTTTTCTCTTCCGACGCCACTGGTATGGTAGAACGCTCCTCGACCTCGAGTTTGTCTTCTCCTGTGCTTTTTGCTCGGCGTTTCTTCTGTCCAGGAAAGTAAACCTCCAGAGCAATTACAAACTAAACTTACTATATGCCAGCGTCATTCGGGCGGCGTTCGATCGGATTACTACCAGCGTGCAAGGGGGTAGGGAGGCAGTTTGCCAGAACTCTTCAAGGTTTTTCTGAGCCTCAACCACCTGCCTACCCCTGACCGTTTCGAACTGGATGAGTATCGTAAAACAGTGCGTTCATGTGATTACTACTGCGTGATGCACGTTAAAGAGCCCCCCCCCCCCCCCCCCCCGGGCTGGCGGTCGCAATTACTGATCTATGGTCACACGTCACTCTGCACTGGCAAATATTCCAGCACATCCGGGACACTGGTCGTCTCATTTAATTGCCTGACCAACTTCGCGCAGTCGAAATGTCACACCCGAACTTTTCTCAACCTGATTTCGTGAAAACCAGTGAGGCGTGTAAACGTCAGTTGAAACTGAAACTGTGGAGGAACATAAAAACCGTACTTCAAACTTCGCGCCTTGGACTTGAACAAAATTCAAAATCTTCGAAGTTTTTTTTTTTGTTTTCAAATTTAGTCCTAAAAGTCAATCGAAACCTTCGAAATTTTTGAACTTTATGTAGAAAGAAATTCGAAATCTTCAATTTTTCGAACTTTATGTCTATAAACATTCACAACGTTCCAAGTTTTTGAATTTTTGATCCAAAGAAACTTGATATCTTCGAATGTTCGAACTTCCGATTCAAAGAAATTGGAAATATTCGAATGTTTCGAACTTCCGATTGAAAGAAATTCGAAATCTTCGATTTTTCGAATTTCAGATTCCAAGAAATTCAAAATTTTCGAATCTCTCGAATTTCAAGTTAGGGAAGTTTGAAATCTTCGCATTCGAAATAATCGATCCCGAACTTTTAGAAACCGTGAAAGCTTCGAACTTTTCAAATTCGAAGCTCCACGGTGTTCGAAAGATGCGTACTTTTTGAAATCGAACCTCGGTACGGTCGGAAATATTGAAATCTTCCCAATTCGAACCTCAGTTCGGTTCCAAAATGTCGATACCTTTCGAATTCGAACCTGGGGTGGTTCGCGACATCCCTAGTTACATATAACTACGTGCACACTGTAAGCTCTGGCCAGATAGGGTAGCAACGTACATACATGAATTTAGATTGAAGGAAGTATAAATTTGCCGATAAAATTAACTGGTAAACGGAAGTACCGTGATAAAAAAATTTACAGACCGTATATTCATTTTTTCTAGTGGTGCACAGTCACCTTAATGGCGGGCAGGCGAATCTGAGGAGGATAACGGGTTTGATTTCGAAATTTTTTGGTCTTACACACGTTTCTAGAAGCACCGTTCTCTTGCGAGACCGCATAAATCCCCAAGGATTAAAAAAATAAACGCTTTTAAAAGCAAAAACAAAAACAAAAGAAACGAGTAATTTATTCTAAGGTGGCAACTTCTGCCTGAACAATACGCCGACACGGCTTCATGTCCATGGCATTTAAAACATTTAAAAGTGCTCACGCACTTGACAAACCCACATTATTGGATGTTTCGGATGTTTCTATTCCGTTTCAACTTCAAAAACCGGTCACAAAAAAGCATGTTCGCGATGAAGTGGCACTGTAAAAAAATGGCCTGGACACAAACATTTTGTTTTGTCGGTTGACGCAGACTATGGCACGTTTCACCATAACCAAGTGCGTAGCTTATCACGAGTTCTCCTTGGAGAAGCGCAAAGACTCAATCTTTGCGTACGCAAGCAATTTCTGAGAAAGAGCGTACGCTAAATTAGCGCACGCAAAGCGCAAAACGTGGTTATCGTTCGACGCATGCGCAGTGGCGACGACGCTATTCTTTGTGTACGCAAAGCTTTAGCGTGCGCTATTCTAAAACTCCCTACTAAGACTCTCCATTCCCCATGTGGCCGGATCGAATCCCGGCCGAGTTGCCCGCAATCTGACGGAGGCTTACTGCGGAGGAGGCGCCGTGTAACCGAGCTTTCGGTTGCACGTCAAAAGATCCCCAGGTGGTCCAAATTAATCCTCGGTCCTCCGCTGGGGCGTGCCAGATGCCCGCAGTTGGTTCGGCACGTAAAACCCCCAAATTTGACTTTAAGACTCTCCATTAAGTCCTGCCGCAGTCAACGCTACTACCCGACGGAGCCAATCAATCACAACAAAGGCGCCGTGACACAGCGTTTTGTTTTAGAGCGCAGCTCTTCGGCGCACGTTTCCGGCTTGAGCGGCTTCGCCATCGCGGTCGGCGTAACCACGCGGTGCATTAGGGGACGTTTCCTATGATGACGTTGCACGTCACGTCACGTGTTAAGTCACGCGTGACGTCACCGCGCGTTGCATTATGGGTAAATTTCCCCGCTAAATTTAGCAGAAAAGTTTCCCCACTAAATTCAGCGGAAAAACTTCCCCGCTAAACTTAGCGAAAAAATTTATAAAAAAAAAATTCCCCGCTAAATTTAGTGGAAACAATTCACCGCTAAATTTAGAAGAAACATTTCGCCGCCAAATTTAGCGAAAAAATGTACCCGCTAAATTTGGCAGAAAAAATTCCCCGCTAAATTTAGCATAAAAAGTGCCCCGCAGAGTTTAGCGGGAAATTTTCCGCTAGATGGGAGGCGAGCAGGAAAGGAGGAAAAGAGGGTACGGATGAGGAGGAGGGGCATACCCTCCTCTTTGTACCTTCCCCTCCTCCTCCTCAAGAGCTGCGCTCTAATTCGACGTTACAGGGGATTCCAAACGTCTTTCACATTTGTCAAGCACAACAAATGCGCCGTGACAGAGGGTTCTTTTTTTGTTTTGTTGTTGTGATTGGTTCGTTTTATTTTATTAAATTTGTTTTTATTAATACAGTTCATCCCGAAAAGGAGCTAGGACATGTATGGGGTAGAAGTTGGCATGCAACTTCGCATAAAATATACAACAGCAAAAAAAAAAAAAAAAAGAATCGAAACAGAACCGCCGATTACGCCTGTATACCGTTACCTACCCGATAACGATTGCAGAGAGCCGACTAAAGCCGTGACGACGCAGTTTTAGGGCTGCTTTGATTCGCTCGAAGAAATATTAGCGTTAGCTGCGGTCGGATTTAATGTTGCATTAAAGCGTGGGTTTTGGCTAGTTAGTCTAAACCAGCGGTACTAGAACCCTCAGTTGGGAAACTCACCGTTTGTACCTGGGTCCCTGGCGTCCACCGACACCGAGCTAATTACGATAACAGCGCCACCCTTCAGCAGCGAGTTGAAACAATGAAAGTTGCCTTATATGGCTACTGCTGGAGTCGCTGAATGTTCCCAGAGTACCGAAACTTCCAGGGCTGGAGGTGCCAAAATGGCGGCTCAATGTTTTTTTTTGTAGGAACTTTTATTGATGCTTTGTACAAGATGACAAGGTTTTCCGTCACAATTAATATGGTTTTTATACAACCATGTCTCAACGGTGATTTCAGGTAGCGCGTCCCGACATGCGCGCATCCTAACCTCGGCAGTAATTCGCGCCGCGTCCGCTTGGGAGAGGGGGGTCGGCATCGCTAAAACTATTTCCACCGTATATGTTTCGGTGCCAAAATGGCCGATTAAATGCAAAATAAAACAGTTGCACCGGACGCCATCGAATGCGATACTACCGAACCAATACAAGCAGCCGTGCAGTTCCCAGATTGGCCGCTGCAGGAGAAATGGTGACGTTGCGATCGCCATTAGCACGGTTCTCGAGAAAGGAGTGGTGCAACGTTTTCAGAGCAGGCTCATGGCAGTTTCCCAACTGAGTTTTTCTAGTAACGTTGGTTCAGACCAATTAAAATGTTTAAAAAGTGTGAACAAAACAAGAACGCAGAAGGAACGGAGAGAACAGTCCCGGGGCCCTAAACTCGTCAAATACAAATTTGTTGCCGAAAATTCGCGGAGCGCGCCGATTGGACCTCGGCGACAAAAACACGAAGTCATCGTCGTGAATGACCAATTGGTGCGCTCCGTCAACTTCGGCTCCAACTTTGTGTTTGACGAGTTTAGGGCTCTGCTGTCTTTGTTTCTTCGGTGTCCTCGTTTTATTCGCGCTTTCTAAAACTTTTAATCGGATTTAGTGTGAAACGGAGTCTAGACCATAGTGCCCCCTCCTCCCGCTTCCTCCTCTCCCTCCCCCCCCCCCTCCCAAGAAAAGAAAATCCTAGTATAAAGCAAGAGGCTTCTGTTAGGAGAAACGCTCTCTCGGTCGGATTGCCTCTGTTACAGACGCAGGGAGTTGCTTCGACAGCCCGCCCGCCTCAACGTCAACTTGCAGCTGCACCATCTCGACGCTCGTCTCCCAAATGTCACTTCCGCGAACTCGAGCACGCGTTCCCGCTCTTCAAAGTTGCCATCCTGGGACCTCAGAACTGCGTTCCCGGAAGCTCTTTCTCTGACAGACGAACATCGTTTCTACTTTTCGTTACGACTGGGTTTAGTTCAAGGATGGGTGCGTCACTGTGTCGGATAATTTTGTAAACTTACGGACGGGTTCTATCAATCTATCTTCTTCCCAGAACGAGAACCAGAAGCATAGACGTACGGTGGGAGGTATTCTATTTCCGGTAGCGTTGCGTAGGTCGGCGCGGTTCCACTGCTTCCGCAAGTCAGTCGGGAACACATTTAAATCTAAATACTAAGTATCTTGTCAGCTCTTCACCTTTTTTAAAGCGCAACGCTTAAGCGCCCGTTCCCGCATTTAGCGGCGTCGCCGTTATCGTCGGCGTTGGCGTAACCGCTATATGCAGGAACGGGCGCATAAGAGTCCCATAACTCAACACTGCGCGCGTTGAATTATGGGACGTCCCAGACTTATACACCAATTCATCTTCTCCGCTAAATTTTACGGGGAAAAGGAATTGGTGTGTAGGTCTGTGACCTCCCATAATGCAACATTACGCGCATTGAATCATGGAACGCCACAGCCCCAGCCTCACGAAATGCGGCTTCACGTCTCTCGCCACCCCCAAACAGGACCCCATTCCACCCTCCTCCTCCTCTCTTGCCTACCTTAAAATAAAAGGTACACACACACACGCACACACACACACACACATATATATATATATATATATATATATATATATATATATATATATATATATATATATATATATATATATATATATATTAATTCTTTATTTGGGTACAGCAAAGTCAAAATACCTCCAGAGCTGCACTCTCATTTAGCATTATGGAGGAGTGCAATGCACAAATATACGCGTTAGAAAGCTTCAACTAATAATAAAGCTTGGACTTGGGTTTGGGCTAGTTGGTTATAGTACTTCGCAGCGCAGCAGATTCAGATTTCAGCTAATAAGATTATAATATAAATAAACTCGCGTCAGGCACGCTTAGTTCAACTTATAAATGAGTTATGGACTCGTGGTTTTAGATATTTTGTATTGCAGTTCGTGCGTACTGAATATAATGATATATTTATGAGAATCTTGGGGAAGGTGAAAGGTAGCGGAGAGTAACGATAACTATTTTTGTTGTTTTATGAGGAACGGGACTTTCACCGCGGATGCAATGCGACCATTTTTCAATCGGGAAGTCGCCGAAGTCGGGAAGTCGCCGAAGTTGAAGACTGGGACTTTTCACTTCAGGGAAATATTAACGTTAGAATTTGATAAAGAACTCTTGCGGTCGAAACAACTAATACCTCTATGTTAACGCTGCCATAGAGGAACCTAGTGTCTATCTGAGGTAACCCATGGAAATGTAATATAGGCGTAAAGGGTAATTTCTGTTTTGCATTATCTTTCCTTACGGTCCGTTTAATTACGAGAAACTATTACCAAGTCATTAAACATGACCGTGTAGAGCAGTCAATGTTCGGCAAACTGGTGCCTCCTCTTCAAAGCACTCGCCGATACCAAGCGCAGGATCGTGCACCGCGTTAACTCTGCCTGATCGATTTAGTTCGTGATAAGAAAACCCCAAAAGCGACGAGTGCTGTGATGATCCCCATGTGGCGCTGGTTGATTTGTTCTATCAGATTCTAGCACGGCTGCTGTCGGACTTCGTGCAAAACCAACGTTACTGGGACATTCTTTTGGGTAACTCACGCTTGAAACCTAGGCCGTTGGCGTCCACCGAGATTGAGCTAAATACGATATTAGCGCCACCCTTTAGCAACGAGTTGAAACATGGAAGTTTCTTTATATATATACTGGCAGAGTCAATGAATGTTTCCAGAGTGCCGAAACTCCCAGGCTCGAGGTGCCAAGATGACGGCTCAATCTTTTTTTTTTTCTTTACTGTGGTCACCATGAGCTTTTAGAAAGCATGTTTTTTAGTAAAAACAAAAACGAAAAAACTTTTTTTCTGTTAACCTTTATTGTAGATTAGTACAAAATAACATGCGCGTGATGTTTTCTAAAATGTTTAGTTTACAAAGTTTGGCGGAACAACTAATGTTGTTTTTCACAACCATGTCTCACTGGTGATTTCAGGTAGCGTATCCCTACTTGGTGCGTCCTAACTTGGCCAGTTATTTGCGGCGCGTCCGCTTTGGAGATGGGGCTTGGCATCACTTCCACGGTATATGTTTAGGTGCCAAAATGGCCGGCTAAAGCCAAAATGGAACAATCGCAGGAGACGCTATCGAATGCGATGCTCCCGAGACAGTACAAGCCGCCGTGCAGTTCCCCGAGTGGCCGCTGCGGTAGAAATGGCGGCGTTGCGATCGCCATTAGCTCGGTTTTCGAGTACGGATCAGTGCCACTTTTTCAGAACAGGCTCTATGGCAGTTTCCCAACTGAGTTGTTCTAGTGACGCAGTGTAGAACGCAGAATAGTGTCTGTTCCATCGACTCCAGCTTGGTCAAATGTTGACTGGGACGCGAGTTGACGACACGCCTTACATACCATAATAAGGCGCAAACTACATTGAAAAGGCACTCTCCCTTCTTCTCCCCCCCCCCCTTTTTCTCCCCTCCTCGTTTATTCTCCTCGTAAGAAAAAAAGGGAGTAGTTTCCGCAGTTACCCGAGAGCACTCCGGAAGTAAGCGAGACGGAAGTGGGACTCCGGAACCAGATCCGGAGAGTCACGACGCCGCTTATCGCGGCTAATGAATAAGTTGCCAGGCGGCGCTAATTGTTCCCCCGCCTCGCGGGATGGAGAAGGAAATAATAGAGAAAGAATACAAACATGGCGCCACCTACGAGTCCTTTTGGCTCGAGGCCTTCTGGACGTTCCTAATTTGTCACTCAGGACTCTGCGAATAGAAACGGAGCTAATGAAGAGATGCCGCTGAGGACCCGGTAATCAATTGTCTCCGGGTTGAGTGTAGTGACCGCTAACTAAAATATCAATAAATGAAAAAGATCAGAGATTTTTGTCCGTATAGAAATTAAAACCTTTTGACCGCGGGATAATAAAATCGATACATTTCTTATACATGGTCAGGTCCGAAACCTGAAAAGAATATGATTGGACTGTTTTTGAATACCTGCTGATATTTTAATGTAAAATATTTGCTTATAACAGCCAAGTCAAGTATAAACCTAGGTAATAGACTACTTCCATAAATCCCTGCATGCAACACGGCGCGCGTTGCACTCTGGGAACTAATTGGCCAGGGAGGAGAGTGGCATGGTTTCGGTTTCGATCGACACGTCGACAAGGGATTAGATCATTAGACACAGAGCGTGGACTATAAACGGCCGTTATCTCATGTTTTCTGGTACCGAGAGCGTCATTTGTGGTCTCTAAACTAACCTAAATAGCCAGACATCGAAGCTTTAGCACAAGCCCGAGACGTATAGCTTGTCTTAACGCATGCTTGTTGTATGTTTATACTGAAGCTGTTCTGTTAGCGTTTCGAGGTATGTGGACGAGCCAGTGCTGGGAATCTCGACGCTGCGAAGCTCGGGGATCTTGCTTGTGCGTGAATCAACAAGCTGTAGCAACCAATAAGAATGCATACATCGAGCTCGCGCCTTTACATTATATAGTGTTGTTGATCAGGAAGTTTGTTTGTTTCGTGCGTCCATAGACGAGATATAACTTTTTACAATTACTGTTTTTCTTTAATACGCCTGAGTACGCGAGGTAAAACTCGGAGGCGCCATTGAAAAGCTCCATCTGAACACACTTCTCATCTCTTATCTGTACTGCCCCGCAGGCACTGCACGAAGTGAAGTCCCCACCCGTTTGCATTCCACTAATACTCAACATCGCGTATGCGCATAAAGTTATCCTGCAATCATATAGGCACATTCGCACATACAAACCGTTTTAAGAAAGCAAAAGTCGAGCAATTGTGTGAAGGATGTCGCACCGTTCGCCGGAAGTGCGCCGGACGGGCATGAACCCCTATGCGGTGCGCCAAACGAACGAAATTATTCAAAGCGCATTTGACGGTTGCTAATTGCCTCACTATTTGTTATGTGTTTGCTTTCTTCCTGACTCAGTATGCCGAGATAGTTTCAGACACACCGTTCAGGCACAGATCTTGGGCGTCAGTAAAAGCTCGTCCAAAAAGGCTTAGCGAGGAGTAAGGGACGCTTGTTAGGGCCTCCGTCGTAGCTAGCCGATCTCAGCGTTTGCGAAAACTTAATCTTCTATCAGCATAAAATTTGAATGTGAGATATGTGATGACACGAGGATGACATCATAGTAATTTTTGTGCAGCAGTGAGGTCGAACTTACTGCGTTTCCTTAAACGTTCATGCGCCAACGTTGGGCTCAACTTTGTGTGAGGATGCGGCTTGCTTTTCGCCCAATCAAGTAACAAGAACATTTGGCAAACAAAATACGTGTAGGGCACAAGTTGACCGAATTTCAGTTGTAGTTCACTGGTACTAGACGGGATTACTGACATTGAGCTCAAGGATGCACTCGTGGGGTGAGGTGACTAAGCCACGTCTTACTACGTTTGCATACGCACGCACAATATCCAATGTTTCGGGAACCAAGGAAAGTGCCTCAGTCTTCGTTTTGTATCGCTCGAGAATGAGTGAATTGTACATTCGTAAAAGATCAGATAAAACGCAAGCAGCGCATTCGGTTGCGGCGTGATAGCATGAGATGAAGCTGCTCAGTCGAAACCGAAACTGAGTGGCCAACTAGTTCCCAGAGTGCACAGCGTGGTATTTTGCCGCGATGGGGCGCGTCGGGTTTGGAAAACGTCTATTGCTTATGGATATCCAATTTCGGGTATTTATCCCCGAGTGACTCGTCATGCAAGTGCAAATGCAATATGTGTTCGCTCTCGTCTACTGTAACAAACGATATAGGATTCGTTTGATTTTGTACTGTGTTTGGAATGTATAGTTTGTATTGAAGAATAAAGAAGTTGTCATTTAAGAATTATTAGTTTTATGAATTTAATTCATGTACAAAGTCTAAATTCATCCTTTACTCACTGGCCAAGGAGTAGCTGTTGCCACAGAGGTTGAATAAATGACCCATCTTTTTTTTTTTGTAATTTCGATGAGTAATATACTATGATAAATTTTGTTTCTGGATAATAAAAAAACGAATAACGTAATATAATGAAAATACGTGAGCAATTGTAAAACACAACACTGCACAACAAATAAAATCAAATCCGCAATACATATTTAAATGTACAACGAAATACCAATCAAAACACTCGTAGACTAAAACGTGATATATAATAAAAATATTATACGAATTAACCTCTAGATTAGAAAATCGCTCTAAAATGCGTAGACCAATTGTGGCAAAATAATAAAAGACTCATTCAGACTCGTGGAGAACGAGCCTATCACCTTTTAATTTCAATTGCACGGTTATTGATCAATAAAGTTGGACACCAATATGTTTTTGTGTTTTTTGAGACAACTTTTTCTTGAGCGCTTACGTTTTTTGCCCCGTTTCTATTCAGATTTCTTTTAATTGAAACCTATTTGGCTGAATATCAAAAGCTAAAATCATTCCTGCTTAATACCAAGATCAGGATCGACAGCAAATCTTAAATTCATCCCGCGTTCAGATCTGCTCCAGGCATCTCCACTGATTCTTCCAGGTCCCCGTCCATCGAAAAACTAAACAGAATCCGAGTCTCTCTTGAGGAAGCAAATAGGCGCACAAGACGAAACATCATCATGATTCCAGTATGGACATCCCAGATCTCTAAACGTTCTTGTGTTTTCTTTCTTCTTAATTTGTGATTTTCCATACTCACCTCTCCGTTTCGCTGTTTCTTTGTTGTCGCAGTTTTGTTTTTTTAATTTGCTTCAATTTAGGTAAAAAAAACGGACTCTTGATTTCTATTTTCTGAATTTTCTGAAAACCCAGTACGAGTCTAACAATATAAAACAAAATTAAAAAAATGAAAGAAGTTTACAATTCTCTGTAATGCCGAATTAGAGCGCAGCTCTTCAGAAGAAGGAGAGGAAAATACGGAGGGGAGGGCACGCCCCTCCTCCCCCTTCCCTCCTCCTCTTCTGCTCGCCTCCCAATTAGCGGGAAATTTTCGCTAAATTTTCTGTTAAATTCAACGGGGAAAAGTTTTCGCTCAATTTAGCGCGGAATTTTTTCCGCTAGATTTACCGGTGAAAATTTTTGCTAAATTTAACGGGAAAAATTTCCGATAAAATTAGCGGAGATATATCTTCCCTACACTTAGCAGACCAATTTTTTTGCTAAATTTATGAGAAATATTTCTGCTAAATTTAGCGGGTTGAATTTTCCTCAATAAATCTAGCAGGGAATTCTTTTCCGCTAAATATATCGAGAAACCTTTTCCGCTAGATCTAGGGGGAAATTTTCGGCTAAGTTTAGGGGAGAAATTTTCCATAATGCAACGCGCGATTACGCCCGCGTGCATTACACCCATAATGCAACGCGCGCGGTTACGCCGACGCCGCTCAAGCCGGAAACGGGGGCTGCGTTCCAAAATAAATAAGACATCTTGTCCAGAGTCCATACTCATGCCAGACCCTTGATTTTGAACTGAAGAGCGACCATATACAGTTTATTTTTAATAGTTTCGTTTCAAAATAAATTGCCGCTTCAAACAGTCCTGGTTATATGCAGCATTATTATACGCGACTATAATTATTATACGGCGCTAAGGAGCAAGAAGGCAGGAAAGTGACCCTGGCGGTGTCAATCTTCGCACTTGAAACCAACTTTATCCATCTTTCCGTTCTCTCACCGTGATTTTCACAAAAAAGAAAAAAAGAAGAAATATATATAGATATATATTGGGATTATATTTGCTTTCATTTGTGTACACTTTGACACCCATTTCCCTTCCCTGTCCAGGTTTTTGTTGTCTTATCTTAAAACATTCGTGCTAGCAGATTTGGCGTTCCACTTTTCCAAAGTGACAGTCGGAAAAGTAAGGAAGCTCTCAGGTTTTTTTATTGAGAGGGGGGGGGGGGGGGGGCAAACGGTTCTCTTTGCTTTCAAAATGAAATAAGAAAAATTACGACCCGAAAGCTGCCCCCGTTTTTACCGTTCTATGTCATTTATTTCTTCGTTAGTACCATTTCAGACATTGGACTGAGAAAGACGAACCTAAATTAAGTTTAGACGTTGAAACGTCGGCGCTCGCAGAGTTGATAGATTGCGTTTAAGGTCTTCGATTTGTTGGTTAAAAAAAAGCAATTAAGATAGATTAAAAGATAAGTTGTGCGTGCCACTAAAAGTAATCAGAGTTCTAAGGTTACGTCTTTTACTTGGATAATCATATTTTATGTAGCGAACACAGAGTCTTTTGAACGATGTTAGAGCGGTGTGAGCGAGATTTTAGGGCATCGAGCAATGTTTTCACTTCGAGTACGCAGACGAAAAACTCTAACGTCAAACAAACAAAACAAACAAAAAAAAAAGAAAGAAAGCAATAATTGAGGAATACGCTCGAAAGTTAGTATTTACAATTGTGCTCATTGCTCACTTCGCACGTGTGGTGCTCACCAAAGTTATATGGAACGAGCACATAATGTGTTTTCTCGTGGCAGCGCTATCTTGCAGGACGCTAAAAAAATCTTCTTCCTGAAGTAGCACTTTGTGAGGATTTCGTTGAGTGCCACGTCACGAAACCGTTGCTTGGCTGCCGCCAGTGTACAACGCCTCCACGAAAAAAAAAAAAAAAAAAAAAAAAAAACAGGACGCAGTGCGTGTGTTCCGTGTAAGTTTGGTGTGCATTGTAGGTTGAAGTATTCACCCAAGGAGAGTGTGATTGTATATGCTGCGCGACAATGTTGGAGCGAACGCGATATCGATGCTTTCTTAAACCGTCCTCGAAATGTGGATGCAACGCGCATCAAATATTTACCTATTAAGTCGAGGTCACACTTCTCTAATGCGTCATACAAAGAGACAGTTTGCAGACATCATCTGAGGTGAGTTTCTTCCTTGTATAACAGGGGGTAGAAGCTGAGCTAGTTGGTGGTACATATTACAACGGTTAAACCAGCTGAACTACGAAAATAGGGAGAAAGGAGTGAAGACAGTAGTCCAGCGATAGCCAGTCTTCACTCCTTTCTCCCTATTTTCGTAGTTCAGCTGGTTTAACCGTTGTAATATCTTCCTTGTACGACGGACCTGTCACATTGTTCATAAAAACTGCTCGAGGCGTGTCCGCGGATAATTCTGTCACCATGTCCGCACAGAAACTCCGTGTCTTTGGTATGATCTAGAGGCGGTGTGAGTGCGGCCATAGGCTTGAGTGCCGCAAGTGAGCAGTTGGCACCGTACTGGTAGTTTTGTTAGAGTTTCAAACCTTTTCATTGCAGCTTCACAGTCCTATACTGCATGAATTGAATTATAAGGGAAATGGTGAGAGAATTGGTGTCACGTGACCTATATTTTCCCACTAAATATACTGGGGAAACTAAATTGTCATAAAGGTCGCGTGACGTCATGCCATATGACGTCGACTTCAATCCTCTAAATTTGCCGGGGAAAATGGATTAGTGTCTGGGTCATAAGACGTCAATTTTCCTGCTAAATTTAGCGGGAAATGCACGGACGGATGGACGGACACGATTTTGAGACTGGCGGTAGCATTAAAAAACATTTTATGCTTTAAAAAAACCGACACGGCAATGACTCGCTTCTGTCAACAGTGTTGCTTTATGTAGAGTTCCCAACAGTATGAAATGGCCATTTGCCGAGGCAGTTTATGCGGCGGTGCCAGTGACACGTTGGCCAGAGGCACTTCATTCTTAAGGAGGAAGAAAATATTACAAAAGTTCATTTATTCCCTGACCGCCAAGCAATGTAATACGCCTTGCCAAAGCAAATCCTGCATACCTGACTGGAGCCCCCTCGTCGAATGGGTCTTCTTTATCGATGAAGACTGTACTTTTGCAAAAGGAAAACATTTCCCTAGATTAAGAGAGAGAGAGACGCGCTTAGGTCGATGTACTTCTTTCATCCGAATGCGGCGTTGTTTGTTTGGGGCGGCTCCTCCAGATTCCCGTGTTGCTCCAGATGTCGAGACACTTGAACCTCCTGCGCCCCCTGAGCCCGTCAATCCACTCGAGCGGCTTGATCCACGGCGAGCCTCCGGGTAAACACCTACGCTGTACTCCTTCTCACCTTGCCACGAAGCGAAGAGACCGCTGCGAGCCATCACAGCCAATCCAACACCGTGTGAGTGTCACGTGACTTCCCGGACACGCTGGGAGAGCAATCATGTGATAGGTTTCCAGCACTGGATTAGATGGCATCGCTCGTAGCGTCCGCAATGCTCCGTCGTCCGGTGAAAGGAAGTACAGATGCATCACACACGGAGCGCGTTCGGAGACGGCGACTGACGGCGGGGAAAGAAAAAAAGCCGGCGAAGGAGAGGTGCGCTTTTAACGCGATCGGAAAACTTGGGGACCAATGCTTACACTTGCTGATGTTTATAGTTGCTTTTTTGAAGACGTCAATGTTTATTTTACGAATGCCAGTGCGTGATTCAAACTCAAAACCAAAGTTTTTTTTTTTTTTTTTTTAGATATAACTTTTTCGGGCATTTACCTCGGGCTCCGAGCGGTGAACCAGCGTTCTGAAGAAGGTAAGTTTTTCGGTGAAACGACGGAAGCCATGCTGAGATTTTGGCAGAAGGTTTCTTTCCCTGTTTTTCGGGCTTTTACGCCGCGGCACGTATCAGAGTTAAGGTAGCAACTGCTTCGTATTATTCTCTCACGTATCGTTAAGAACACCAAATTATGACAAAAAATAAACAAAGAACGGGTCAGGAAAAGAAGCTTACGCGTGAAATATTACACGAATTAGAGTTTGTATGTGCTGCATAGTAGCAATAATTGAGTAATGCTTAAATCTGATACTAACCAAGAACTAAGTCTCTTCCTTTTTCTCTGAAAATAATTTTTGGAGACTCTTTATGATAAACTGAATGGTAGCGTTTACGGAATTTGCACTTAAGTGGGGGACATCATTACCTCGTAAAATGTTAACGTGTAGTGTCTTTTCTGGGAAATATAGGACCAACAAACCTTGAAGGGTCTACGGCGGACGTGTTCGCAGACGACAACAAAGTTGTCGTCTGCGAACAAAGCTGACTGTAGCTTTTGACGCCATCTCCGGGTAGACGCCGCGAGCAGACGACACACGATATATCACTTACTCTGCGACCCTAAAGGAGATATCGTAATAATCTTATTAGCTTTTTCTTTTCTCCGATAAAATTACTCGGAAAGATTTAACACCGGCTCCAAATAAACCGGTACCAGCGGGGCAAGCCTAAAACTCATACTTCCACCAACTCCGCAGGTGTCTGGTCTCGTAACACCCGGGACCTCCTTTTACCGAAAGCGACAAACGCGTCCAATATTAAACGAGTCCTCGTTCGACACAGCGCGTACAACTTTAGATTCCGGTGGCGTAACCCACGTCACGCTGGCGACCTCAGAACACTGTCAGACACAATCAACCCGGGAGAGGCGGTCCTGGCCTGGAGGGAAAGCCGCTGTCGCAAGTGATCGCCCGAAGCATTTACTTGTATTTATTTTTCTCTAGGAATTCGTTTAATTAAAGTTTCCCGTTTGCAATGGAGCAAATTTCACCGGCGTGCTAGGAGGTTGCAACTCGAAGACTGCGGAGCGAGGTCCCCAACGGCTGTCTATACTCAATTCACCCCTAAACTTACATTGCGGTGGATGCTACATCCTCCTTCAACCGATCATATGTCGACCTTTCGTCACGTGATCACGTCTCCGTTCATACCGTAGAGCGGAGAGATGGGGCGGGCAATGAAAAACAAGCGTTTGGTCGGTTCGGCGAGCGAGTATCCTCCACCGCTAAGCTGTGCTAAGCCGTCTACTGCTAAGCTGAATGTGACGGTGGAAGCTACGTGCTCGTTAAACTAGTCATATGTCTAGCTTTATCCAAGTGATCATCTATCTACGAGTGGAGGGAGGAGTCAGGGAATGAAAGGCAGCCGCTTGTCTGGTTCGGTGACCGCGCAGCTCTCACCGCACTGTCAACTTAAAGGGAAGCTGAAGCGGTTTTAAATATGAGAAAAAGCACCTGAGCCTAGTTAATGAGACGTCAGCCATCACGAATATCGTAATCGTTTGGTCATTTTCTGCGCGGATTAACCGGAAACGCGCCTTCAAAGTAGCGCCGAAGCCACGCCTCTCCGAAGCAGAGGGAAAGGGGAGAGAGGAGGAAGTCCGCCAGCCGGCGTCACAAAAGGACCGGCTGGGGGACCCCGCCGCGGCTGGCCGCGCTTTCCTCGTAGGCTGCTCTAGTGTCTTTTCGAGCCGTCGTCGTTCTGCCGCTGCATAACGCTTTGCTTTTATCCGTTGACCGGTCATGCTATTGACTCAATCGCCTGACGTGTTGATTGTTCTCTTGTTTGTTCACGGGTTTGCAGAATTCTCGTGGCACCGAACCAACTGACTCGTGCTGTTGCACGATACCGTACTCATGTGTAGCCGCCAGCTTTCACGAACAGCGCTCGTCGCAGTTGTTCTTCCCGCCCGACTTTTCCACTTCGTCACCGAGATTTTAAAGGGGTGGGTGGGTTTGAGCAAGTACACCGTTTTTTGTTCGAAACATGTTTCGGACGGCGCATATGAAAACTATGTACGTATGGGTTTGGGTCTGAAGAAAGGCTCGCCTGAACCCGACGTTCTGCCGACCATCTTTGAAGGTAAGAAGGCAATTCAGCGCATTAAAAGTCACAAGCAAGGAGGAAACGTAACTAGGTAAGAATTGTAGGTCGACTGTTCTAGAAAAAAGCTATTACGTTATTAGAATTGTGCAGTGTGCTAGAAAAGCCGCGATCATTTAGCCGAATAGCGGGTTTCCACTGGCTCTCTTGTGGTAACCGCCTTATATTAGTGTTTTAGTGTTGGTTTCTTATATTGTTGAAGTGACCATATTTTCCGGACCGACCCCGGTTCGGGAAATCTGGGAAACAAGAGAAAACAATCTTGGGTAGCCAAGAATATTTTATTTTGCTTTTAATCTACTCGGCTACCCAGTCACTTGGGAGAGGAGGGCTTGCTCTAATAAGTGGTCATGCAATTCATAATGCGACTTTCACGGTGCAACTTGTTTTAGCATAAACTTTCTTTTTACAGTTGCTGACATTATTTGAGGTCACATATTTTTTAAACGTAAACATAAATTTTGTTAAATTTCCCTTCCAAAGGTTCATATTCTCTTCAGGAGAGCTTTTTGGAAATACAAAGCATGTGACCTTCTGTTCTGAATTGAGTTCATGTTTACAAGTTTACAAGCTTTCACGATTTCGACATCAAATTAAGGGCTGCCGGGCACACATCTCCGCAATTTCTAAAGCTATAATGGCGTAATAGTTTGTGGCAAACAAACTAAACGCAGCAGAGGGTACCGCTATCACAAGGATGGACCTTCTGCGCAGTTATTCGCATAGTGCGCAAGGAACTGGCGGTGGCAGAAGGGCGACCCTGTCTTATCACCCGTCTCATCCCTTCAAACCACTTCAGCCTGGCAAGCACGAAGGCCGATGTGTGCAGATTTCTTGTCCTCTGACGACCGTTTTGTGGAGGGTCTCGCTAATCCGGCTTGAGGCGTCCCGTCAATAGCACTCCGTTTATTGTCAACGTTTCACGTTACAATAAGTAGCAGTCAGTACTCTCCTGAAGGTATGACGCCGGCCATGTCGCGTCCGCGCAAGCGGTTCCTCGTGTCTGCGTTTATTACTGCGGGGGGTCATTTTTCTACATTGCCAATGGCTGGAACGCGTACTTTGTCACGTCGAGGGTCGTCTGGACACCTTCCTCTTTTGGATCCACCAAAAGATTTCGAAAAATCAGAAGCCGAACCCGATTTACAATAGCAGAAGACCCGGCGCCCGGCCATTTCCGCAAGCGACGGAGCAAACAAGAATCGAGATGGTCCTTTTATGACATAGTGGCGCGTCACTGCGTGACTAGCCAATGGGGTGCCGCTGCGGAGATCGCTTCTGATTTCTTCGCTTTTTTTTGCGTTTAGGGATAATTTCGGGTCAAACGGTAGTGATATTTGGACTCAGCAGGCACAAACACGTCAGAATCAATCATTACCTCATTTTTTTCGGAAAGCTCTTCAGCTTCCCTTTAAGGGTGAACGATGCGTATACTCCGTTCTGTACTAAGCTGACAGCGCGGTGGAAGCTACGTGCACGTTGAACCAATCACACGTCGATCTTTCGCCACGTGATAAATCTCCCACTCATAGCCGTGCACAGAGAGCGAAGTCACGTGATGAAAGGGCGACGGCAGGTTTCACCGCACTGTTAGCTCTGGGCCGCACGGGATATAAAGTGTGCCATTCTCGGACGCCCGTGTGACTGAAACCCCTCCAGGTTCAACGAAAGATAGACGACGGGCCCGACATGGGATGCCCGTCGAAGCTATTTCCGAATTCCTTTGCGGCTTTAAAGCAATCCGCGTTCCACCTCGTTCTCCTGTCTTCCGCCCACTCTTGTCGTCGAGTAAAAAGGAGTAACAAATAGGTACGGACGCAGGCTAGTGCTTCTTGCCCTATTGGCCAGCGAACGTCCAAAGTAAATATCCTGCGGATATTGTGAAGAAAAAAATAAATAAACGAACAACGAAACATAGCGAACAGGGCCTTTTCATTGTTCTTAAGTGTTTACTCAAAATACCAGTATGTTTTAAGTTTTTATTTTTAATAGCCTGACTGACTGCAAGTAACGCTTCAAAAGTGTTCGACTCTGTTAAAAAATATTACGGATTAACTGTGGTGTTTAAAAAGAAAACACGCCTAATAATCCAGTTTTATTGGTGCTCCAGATGGCGATTTCTTCCACAAACAAGAAGGGAATTAAATTTGTTCAACCCGTAAATTTCCCGCAATGTCGCTAAAATGTATATGTCTGAATAGTAACAGGTCATGTGGCCTATTTTGACGATGGGCAACACAGCTAAAGTGAATACACATGAAGTTAATTAATAGATCTTTAGTGCTCTAGGCTCATTGAAAGGATGAGAACGGCAGTTGTCTTGCCTCCAGCGCGATCTTCCAGCCTTCGATGTCGCTTCGGCGTCTTGCGAGCATTGAGCATGCACGAGCAACCAAAGCACGGCGGAAGGCAAAGAGCGCGTGCTGGAAGCCCGGCGTTCATAAGAGACGCCTTGCCGTTCTCAACTTACCAGATACTTCAATAATCACTTAGCGCTCGCACCTGCACGATCACTCCGGTCGGTCTTGTTAAAATTTTATTTACAGCATCGATGGTCTGACGATTTATTGATGTGCAAAGCGGAATTACAACTCCATATAACAAATATGAGCAAATCGGGGTGTAGGTCAGAACAAAATTTTGTTTCGCCGTCAAACTCAACCTCGTTATGCCAACGCATTAAACTGGTTCAAGGGAAGCAAGAAACCAGACAAAATTTTACGCGGACATATTAAAACGATATGAAACAACGTACAGTATTAGCAATTGGCAATTACCTCAGTTAAAACGACGATGACGGATTAGTTGAAATAAGAAGTCACTTTATTTTTCCCTCGACCATCAGCTCACATCACGAACAATATAAAAAGTGCTTTTACTTTGGCGTAAAATTATCCACGAATTCGAGCTCATCGTATACACCGATCCCTTCAACTCTCTTTAATTCTCTTCCTCACGTAGATTAGAATAATGGACCCAACCTTTTCCTCCACGTGAGAACAACTGCCTCTATTATTTTCCAAAGTGAGGCTCCGGTTCATTATAACCTTTGCGCGGGTGATTAACACGTGACCGCCGTATGATTTCACAAGTCATCGTTGGTTTAGTCATTTTTGCTTGATCTTTGGTTCTTTATGAACAGGTTCATTGACGTTTGGTGCTTTTTAGACAAAGCTGAAAAGTTTTACGACAAAGATGGCACTCAGAATGCCATGATCTCAGATTACAAATTGCCGCCGTCCACGCCGCAGCACTTTGCAGCCGAGATCTTCCATCATCAGTATCTTCGCCTAAGTAGTAAGAGCACACAGAAAAGGAGCAAACATTAAGCTGCTCGAGAGCATGCGTGGGTTATTAGCAAAACCCAAACTCCTAGAACTGGTATAATCTTCATGTTAAATACCGTAGTTCTACACTGACGCATTGAGTTACACTCTGGTCTGAAATGAAAATATCCCCAATTTTTAATGCAAATTATAAATGCTCTCATATATAACACACTTAACGAAATTTGCCACAAAAGTGTAGAATAAAGTTTTTGAAAAAATTGTAGAGGTAACGCCATCGGCGGAAACGTAAAGATATTACTCTGAAGAATCTCCTATGGCCCCAACGGCACTGAATTAAAAAATCAAACATTGTTTTTGTGACAACATAAAATTATGGCTATATTTGTAGGCGCACTACGTGGTTACAGACAAAACGCTTGCCGAATTCCTAAATCTGTGATAATGACTAACTAGTTTTAATTTGGGGTTTTGGATTTTTTTTATGCTGCTGCGATGACAGCTGGAATATTTATACCTGGCGAATAAAGCTAACGTTCGTGGCATCCTAGTGCCTTTCTTTAACCCAATTTGCAGATAGTGCGTTATGGTGTTAACATCTCAGGTCCCGGGCTATGGTTTGTTCACACGACGGCCAAATTGCGTTAACTGACGCACCTCATTGCTATGTGTTCATGTGTTGCGTTGAAGAAGTTTACATCCGCATGGTACAGTGTTCAGATGTTGGAACGCGTTCTGAAACGTCAGCTTGCCACTTTAAAGGGATACTACAACGAAATTTCGGCGCTCATTTTTTGGTCTATATGTGTTCAAAAGAGCAGTATCACATGGAACATACCAATATCTTGTTAAAAAAGTCTCGAAAAGGAATTTTAAAACGAATTAAACGATTAGCAAAGAGCACCTGGTGGATGTCACTAACGCCTCGTTTGTAATGCTCGTCTAGGAACCTTGACAGCTAGTGACGGAGGTTGTCTCGCCTCCGGCCACGACGAGAGAAGGGGGGAAGGAGGAACTCCCCTCTTCCCGAGAATCCCTTTTGTGCGTCGCAGAAGTCGCTATTGTCCCCCTACAAGATTATAGAAGATTAATCTGTCACTCAAAATTCGTACAAAAGCAGCCGCTTCGGTGGCTGGAACGACTAGGCCATCCTCTCGACGTCAGCCTCGCCGTAGCTTTGCTCGTCTTGAGACGACCTACGTCACGATTGCGTTGGATGTCACGGGCTCTAAGCTGGGCCTTCTCCGAGCGCTTGCCAGAGTGGGCCGTTTATAACGAAAAATACAGCCACCAGGATCAAACTACAAACGTGCGAGTGTCATTTACCGATATTGTGGATCATATTCAACCTACTTTTGAACACGACGGGAATATTTAAAATTTCGTTGAAGTATCCCTTTAAGAGTTCCGCTATCGACCGGGTCTGGCAGAGCCCTTATTTTGTGCCGTAAAACGGTTTATCACAAAACGTCAAATTCGCATTTCAACCTTGCGCACTTCGCCCGATTCTCATTTGGTCCTTCTAGTTTAAAACTTATCAGATACGAATCAGTTTTTTCGCAACTGGGCCCATTCTCATTTTGCCCGTTCTCGCTACAGCCGAATGGCACAAGTTTGGCATGCTTTTGTCGTCGTTATACCTTCCCTACTTTGCTGGTGAGTCTTATTTTTGTTTGGGACCCCGTTGGGTCCTTCTTTTTAGGGTAAAACCCTTTAATCCGTGTATTTACACCTACAATATTATTTTTTTGTAATTGGGTTAAACAGAATTATCAACAGAATTCGGGGAAAAAATCCACTATTTTCAGGATTTTTAGCGTTCGAGAAATGTGGAGCTCATTGACGAAACTAGGTGAAAGTGCGCACGACAGAAGTGATGCAAAACATATTCGAGGAGTAATACCTTCTCGGAGAAAAACCTATTTTTGTGAATGCAATTTGGACAAGAGAGCGTTACCTCAGACTACCAAATGGCTCGCTGACGTTGCTCTACGGTGCGAATGGAAGTTTTAATGCTGAGAAACGATTCTCTCAGTTAATATATGTCTGAAAACGGGACATGTCTACTATCGGAACAGAAACGCTGCACATGCAGATAATTATCTATGCCGGCGATTCTCAACCATCGATGATTCGCGGACCCCTTGTGGATCGGCGGAGATGATGGAGGACCCCGTTCGTGGTGAGGGGAGAGAAAAGATATAGGTTACATATACTATTAATGATATTAAAATAATGTATATAACTAAGGGCTAGTGTGAAGTAGACTTCTCTTATTGACATACACGCAAGAAAACTCGCCTGAAAATTGAAAAATTTATTCTCAATCTGAAAAAAATACGACTTTTATTGCCGGGCTTGACTGATGAGACAGGGCTTCGCGGGCCCCTAAATTGCCTTCGCGGACCCAAAAGGGTCCTCGGACCCCCATTTGAGAACCACTGATTTATGCCAGCAAAAATGTTTTTGAAATTTTAATTGATCGAGTGAGCTCTAATACAACATTTTTAGTCAGATTATAGGCACTTCAATGACTGGATTGCGCACATAAATTTTGCATGTCCTAAGACCGATCAATACTTTTTATTGGGGGAAGGCAACGGTCGAGCGCTGTAGGCGGAACTTCTGCATTGTTTACCTGTCAGAACTATAGAACTTTCCAATCATCGCCTTCTGCGCGCTGCCATCTTTGTCTGCGTCCTCTTCTTCAACTAGACACCACTTGCTTTCGCCGCGTCGTTCATGATTATCGAAAGAGAGAGGGTAACTGAAAAGGGATGTGCGTGCGTTGTGAACCTTTAAAAAAAATATGGACGCCGCGCCGGCCACGCACGATCCAGCTCGCGCGGCCGACACTACGCGGCTGGCCCAGCGCGGCCGTGCATAACCACACAAGCGCTTGTTCTGCCTCTCAAGAGCACTGCGAAGGCATTGAACGGATAAGTAGACTTGATTACTTCGATCTAGATCCGTTTAGGAGAAAAAACCAGAGTTACATTTCTTTCACGGGCATTGCGTTGTCGTCTTACTTGCGCGCGGATGCAATAATGACTGGAGCCGGAGGGTTTATTTTCCACACAGCGTTAGTACCCGAGACGGCCGCTAGGGAGCGCCATTCCTAGATCTCTTTCATTCATGCTCCATCGCCAACGCCTTTGTTTTTCCGCAATTTCTTTAGGCAAGTTTTGACACAAAATGTATTTTATCTGCCGATTCTACGGAAATCTGTTATGTTCTATTGTAACGTTTGGCTCTCACAAAAAGCGACACCTAAGACCGTTACGCCTATAGGGAACTATAGGGACCAAGTGAGAGGGGTGAAACGATAACAGGCCCAAATAAGGAACGGTTGAAATGCGAAGGACGAAACGGGAGAGTGCCAAATGTGACCGTTTAAAGCAAGAAGACCCTTTAGAGAATGGTTATTTTGGAGAGGGCCATGTGAAAAGGTCGAAACGTGAATGGGCTAAAATGAGAAGGGTTGAAATGCAAAAAAACAAAACGGGAAAGAATCAACTGCGACAGGTCAAAGCGAGAAGATCTTTTTGAGAATGTTTGTTTTGAGAAGGACAGAGTAACCAGGGCGAAAGGAGCACAGGCTCAAATGATAACCACTCCGTAAAGGAATCAGAATAGAAAGGGGAACTCCGCCGATTTTTGAGCTCACTTAATCCCAAGGCATCATTTGAAAGTGGATGACATCCTGATTCCGAAATGCTATCTCGTTTGTCCAGATTCAATCTAGGTTAATTTAAAAAAAGTGATATTTTGTTCGCTGCCCAAAACCAATCCATCGTTCTCTCCAGTTTGTCCCTAGTTTTCCCCGATATCCAAACGTGACGTCACCGGCGGGCAGCGAGGCGCGCGGCCGGCAATCGGGTACGCTCGCGACGGTCTTTCTCGCGTCTAATAGCGAGAAAACAGGGGCGTTCGTGCTATAATAATATCTAGTTGCACAAGATATAACCTTGACCAACGTGCTGAACTATGAGAAAGTAAAAAAACGGAAGCAACTAGGCTTTTGAGTGAATCGTTTTCGCAACTTGGTACGCTCAAGCCACGGCTCGCTAGTTTCATGAAGTCGCTAGGAAATCCAATATATTTTTATCAAAAGCTCTCAGTTATGCTGGCGAAGAAAGCCCGAAGAGTCACGCAATACATTCTTTGACAAATTACCCAAGCACCACGGAGAATGCTCGGAATGCGGGTACAGATGCTCCATTCGCACGTGTTACCTGAAGGAACTTGCCATTTGCTTTAGATATTGTTGAGAAAAGTTACTGTTAGAGACGCCAGCACAGTGTAACTATCCCTGTATTTTGCATATGCTCCTTGGTGGTTGATTAATTTAGCAAAATATCCATTGACATTCCATAAAAGTGCTTATGTTCGGCGCCGTTTTCATCGTTCGTGCATGTGGCACGTGCTTTGCTCGCCCTCCAAAGGGGCGAAAATGCGCGTGCTGGGGGCTCTGAACAAACGTGTCACTGTCATTTTGGCCGATAGTCGCATTACGGCCGCATTACGGCTGAGAGGAGTGGAAGGGCCGGGAGTCGCTTTGAGGCCGGATAGAGCATAACGGCCGAGAGTCTCTGAATGGGCTGGTGATATATATATATATATATATGTATATATATATATTACCAGCCCATTCGGAGACTCTCGGCCTATATATATATATATATATATTGTGTGTGTGATTGCACCAGCACCTTGAAACACCACCCGAAAATATTTTCTGGCTACGCCGCTGGTGTCCTGGCTGCTGGACCAAAACAGCTAGGCAAGAAAAAACTTAGCAGCCAGGTTTTTCTTTTTTTTAGCATGGCCCATCTGTTTTCAATATTTCCTAGCCTGCATGCATCTGTTTCCTTAGTGGTTTGCTCTAAAAAAGATTGAACATAAAAATTCTAAAGTCAACCTCACTCATCGTTTTCGTAGCCGCCCGGTAGAATCAGACATAATGAATTTAGTTGAAGTGCTGAAAATTGAAAAAAAAAACGGAATAAAGTTTTCACTGAGCTCTTAAAAAACCAATTATTAGAATATAGGAATTTTATACCAAAACGGCGCCCTAAATTCAAAGCATTTATTTGGAAAAACGTGTGCGCGTGTGTGTGTGTGTATCTGTGTGTGTGTGTCTGTGCGCGTACATAATCCAAATATGCAGATGAAGGAAATACTGATCAAACGAATAAGAAATAATAAAGCACAGAAAAGCTAATAAATAAATGAAAACTTCGGCTAGGCAAGGGCGGCATACCGACTGGTGCCGCCCGTGAAGGGTGAAAACAAACCCAAAACCGCAGTATTTTCAGTCAGCGACAGATACTTTTAAAAATGCCCATACGTCTACTTTCCCGTATAATACTCGGAGCGTAAATCATTGCGATCTGCGAAGAGGCCTCGGCGAATCACGAGACTGAAAATATGTTAAGCTTAAAAATGAACTCGGAGTTGTGACACTTAGAGTGACGTTTCATCCGTCATGCTCAGTGTGGCGCCATCTATTTTACTTAGTGGCAACTGAATTCGTCAACCACAACGCGACCCCCAAGAAGGCGGCCGCACCAGTTCATTCCAAGACTATCGGCCTTAATGCAGTTCTCGGCCCTTACGCCCTACTCGACCTCAGAGCCACTCCTGGCCATTCCGCTCCTCTCGGCCCTAATGCACTCTCGGCCGTAATGCGACAATCGGCCTTAGCGGGATGCTTCCGAACTAACACGTCTAGATTGTGATTCTCGTAAACAATGAAATGTATGGAGTGGAATGAACCGCGTTCGTGAAGGCCAGATGGCTGATTACTGGTTCATGAAGATCGTGCTAAAATGACAATGAAAAGAACTACGCAACAACCGAGCCAAACATTAAGGTGCAATGAAAGGCGAATAAAATACACAAAGACACTATTCATCATCAAACAAAGAATATTTCTTGGAAAATACAATAGTGTGTAAAGTACAGATTTGCATCATCAAATTTTCAATTCAAAATAAGTTCACAAAAGTTATTAAAAAAATTGTAACAATAGTTTTCTTTTATGTTGAAGTAGAATGCAACGCACTCAGTCATCCACGAGTGCACGTGGGAAGGAGGTAAACCTATATAAGATTTTGTTTTTAAAATAAGTTTTGGTTTTGCACAGTATTCATCAGCTGTAAATTTGCATGCCTCCCCTCAACGACTTTAATCTTTTTCATGGCTTTAAAAAGCTTTTCAGCCCCATATGACATTTCTCCGCAATTTATTAAACTAAGGATGTTTTCATCACCTCTTCTGGGGGAGAAAAGTTTGTTTTGGGGTGTGGTCGTTCTGGGCGGGTAATTTATTTTAGTTAGAATGTTATATATCTCGAAACATTTTACTTTTCAGTCAGATACGACAGCTCCGCAACAGAGAAGTGAAAACACGAGCAGTTCAATGTACGCAGCAAACAACGACGCCATCAGCACCCTGAAGGCGAACCTGGCGCGACAGTCGAGCTACATGAGCGCCGCAGCAGGAACGGGAGCGGCAGCCATGTCGAACCTACAGCACCAGTTCGCAGACAACATCAACGCCTTCCGTGATGAGGTGTCCTGCAGGCCCGTAGCCAGGGGGGGGGGGGGGGTGTTCAGGTGTCAGACCACCCTTCCAAAGTTTACTTTATTATATATATATATATATATATATAATATATATATGTGTGTGTGTGATTACACCAGCAACTTGAAACACCACCCGAAAATATTTTCTGGCTACGCCGCTGGTGTCCTGGCTGCTGGACCAACAGCTAGGCAGGAAAAAACTTAGCAGCCAGGTTGTTTTTTTTTTTTAGCATGGCCCATCTGTTTTCAATATTCCTAGCCTGCATGCATCTGTTTTCCTTAATGGTTTGCTCTAAAAATATTGAAAATAAAATTTCTAAAGTCAACCTCACTCATCGTTTTCGTAGCCGCCCGGTAGAATCAGACATAATGAATTTAGTTGAAGTGCTGAAAATTGAAAAAAAAACGGAATAAAGTTTTCACTGAGCTCTTAAAAAAACGATTATTAGAATATAGGAATCTTATACCAAAAAGGCGCCCTAAATTCAAAGCATTTATTTGGAAAAACGTGTGCGCGTGCGTGTGTGTGTATCTGTGTGTGTGCATCTGTGCGCGTACATAATCCAAATATGCAGATGAAGGAACTACTGATCAAACGAATAAGAAATAATAAAGCACAGAAAAGCTAATAAATAAATGAAAACTTCGGCTAGTCAAGGGCGGCATACCGACTGGTGCCGCCCGTGAAGGGTGAAAACAAACCCAAAACCGCAGTATTTTCAGTCACCGACAGATACTTTTAAAATGCCCATACGTCTACTTTCCCGTATAATACTCGGAGCGTAAATCATTGCGATCTGCGAAGAGGCCTCGGCGAATCACGAGACTGAAAATATGTTAAGCTTAAAAATGAAGTCGGAGTTGTGACAATTAGAGTGACGTTTCATCCGTCATGCTCAGTGTGGCGCCATCTATTTTACTTAGTGGCAACTGAATTCGTCAACCACAACGCGACCCCCAAGAAGGCGGCCGCACCAGTCATTCCAAGACTATCGGCCTTAATGCAGTTCTCGGCCCTTACGCCCTACTCGACCTCAGAGCCACTCCTGGCCATTCCGCTCCTCTCGGCCCTAATGCACTCTCGGCCGTAATGCGACAATTCGGCCTTAGCGGGATGCTCCCGAACTAACACGTCTAGATTGTGATTCTCGTAAACAATGAAATGTATGGAGTGGAATGAACCGCGTTCGTGTAGGCCAGATGGCTGATTACTGGTTCATGAAGATCGTGCTAAAATGACAATGAAAAGAACTACGCAACAACCGAGCCAAACATTAAGGTGCAATGAAAGGCGAATAAAATACACAAAGACACTATTCATCATCAAACAAAGAATATTTCTTGGAAAATACAATAGTGTGTAAAGTACAGATTTGCATCATCAAATTTTCAATTCAAAATAAGTTCACAAAAGTTATTAAAAAAATTGTAACAATAGTTTTCTTTTATGTTGAAGTAGAATGCAACGCACTCAGTCATCCACGAGTGCACGTGGGAAGGAGGTAAACCTATATAAGATTTTGTTTTTAAAATAAGTTTTGGTTTTGCACAGTATTCATCAGCTGTAAATTTGCATGCCTCCCCTCAACGACTTTAATCTTTTTCATGGCTTTAAAAAGCTTTTCAGCCCCATATACATTTCTCCGCAATTTATTAAACTAAGGATGTTTTCATCACCTCTTCTGGGGGAGAAAAGTTTACGCCAACCACTTGAGAAACCGGGCACCAACTCTTTTATATATTAAAGAGGCCCGGCAAGGACTTTTTTACTGGTTTTTAATTTGCGCCGGACCTGAGCGCACTGAACGTAGTCACTTTATGAAACTTTTCTTTTCTCGAATTTTGCTTTATTTTACAAGTTATAGGCAAATTAAAATTACAAAAACAAGCAAAAAATAACCTCCTTCCTGACGTCCTTGGTTGCTTGAGTGGCCGTGAACTAGTGGAGGGGTAGTGAGCTCAGCGAGCGCTCACGGCTGCCGCCCTACGTGTCGACGGCTCGAGAGGGCGCCACTAAAGCATTATCTGGATAGGCTGTATAAAGCGGGCAGCCAAGGCGGCTCGCATTGCATTTGTTGTGCGATTAAACACTAATTCGGCATGACACTTTATTAGCCACAAATGACAGCGGACACGGGGTAAAGATCAGTTCAGAACGGGAGCCACTTCGCGCTGCCATACCGCCAAAGGGCCAAACTGCAAGCAAAAGCTGCTCGCCGAAGGCCTTCGGAACGCTCGGAACCGGTCGGATCCTCGACTGCAGCGCCGCCGCGTACATCCGGGACCTTTCTACGCCTGCGCTCGTCGGTGCCTGATCCCACTACACCTTTCTAGTATGCGCCGCCTTTTCTACCGCTTGGTGGCGGGTATGTCGACAGGTCATTTCTTCTTTCCGTACGTTATAAACTGCATTTGTTTTTTTTTCTTATCTAAAATGCTGAACAAAAACTACTTTTATAAATAATTGAAACGGCTCGCGCCACTTATATTTTGTATTTCGACTAAAAAGAAGCTTTTAGCGGCTCTGACCAGTAGTAAGCCCAGGACCAAAGACGTCACATTTCGCGCGCTTTCGGCTATGCGGGTCGCCCCCGTAGGTAGAGGAGTTTTCGCGACGTCTGGTTAAAATTTGACGCACTGATATTTAGTTACTCTCTCCGTGCCCGCTGGTTTGCCCGAACCCGAAGAGACGTGGAAACCGCAAAAAAGGTCGACACTTAAATATGATTTAATGGATCTTAACACCTCTTCCATAAACCTCTGTAATACCAGACACAAATAGCAATATGTCGAAAGTCATGTCTAAACTGATACTAGAACTTTGTTTAGACGTTTCACTTCTCGTCTTTAACAGATCGGCCGCATGAGTGGAACTCCGAGGGTAGCTCGAGCTACATTGATTGTTCAAAACGAATATAATGTTCGGAAGAAAAAAATAAATCACTAGAGCATTTGTGAGCAACAAATGTGACTTCGCCAAATGTCGATTATAGTGATATAATGCGCACTATTTTTCTCGATAATATTGGCGCTCCTTTTTGAACTCGTGTCGTAGTGGTCACTGCCGGTTTGAGTCTGCGCTTGCCGCTCTTGAAGTTGTTCCAGCTAAAGCCCCTCTATCCTGGGAAAAGCGGCGCCATTCATTGTTCTGGAAATGCTCGAGTCACGTGCCGCGAGACACTTTTAGGAAGAACATGGCGGCTGAAATCTAGCTCAGTGATGAGCTGTGCCGCCATGATCTTCCCAAGGGCTGCACGTTGCACGTGTCTCTTGCATTGACACGCCTTGCGCCACTTTTGAAACATGTAGGGGATTCAGTTCCAGCTGCAGAAAGATACTCAACTTTCAGCACGCGACTATGAAGTGTTCCGAGTATAAGTGAGAATCTTTCACGTGACGCTAGTTCTCTCGGCGCACAGCTCACGCAAAAGCACCTTGACGTGGCTGGCCTCCATTGCTGCCGGGGAATGCATTTGTTTCTCGCAAAAAAAAAAAACAAGGGTAAAAAAAAAAAAACTTTTTCCGGAATTGTTTCTACAATTTACCGCGGAACACAGATTGCTACCCATTGCAAAGGAACTTTTTACCTTGAAGATCCAAAAAAATAATCTGGATCGTTGGAGCCAGAAAGGCATTTCGCGCCTGCCCGGGTCGCTTGTCCGCCTGCCCGCCAGTGACGTACGCGGGTAGGGAAAAGTAGGGATTTTTCATTGTTCCCTGTAGAGAGTCGCTTGTGGAATCCTCGCGGCCGGTGTAAATCAAAAATTCAATAACTTCGCGGAAATATTTTCAGTTTTAGAAAATATTTTGGCTGTCAGTTGATAAAGGGTTATTGATGCGGTCTGCCAATTTCCAGCCGAAAGGAAGGCTATCAAAAATCGGCGGAGTTCCCCTTTAAAGCCTGGTTCATCCTTGACATGTTTGCCTATACGTGAAATCAAATTCAGGCGCATCGGCCTTGCTCAAACGGCAAAAATGTTCCAAAAGCCGAGATTCATGATTAAAAAACCAATACCTCCGACTTGTAAAACAATACCAACAATTTATAAGTAGATGTTTCGTCTCCTATGCAGAAGACATCATCAGTGCAGCCTAAGAACACCCGACTAGCTACCAGCAACTAAACGCGTACTTTGTCCTTCTCTTCATCCGTAGCGCTGGTTCTGCCGACTTCTTCGTCCATGGCATACGGGAGTCATTATCGTCGTCGAGAGACATCGTCGGCTTTCGTTTCAACGGACGGACGATAACTACATTGTAGACGGACGAAAACTACGACGGACGAAAAAGAAGTTGAACGGACGAAAACTACGTCGTAGATGGACGAAAACTACGACGGGCGCAAAGGAAGTTGAAACGAATGCCGACGATGTCTCTCGACGACGATGATGTCTCCCGTATTCCATGGACGAAGAAGTCGGCGGAACCAGCGCTACGGATGAAGAGAAGGACAAAGCAAGCGTTTGGTTGGTGGTAGGTAGTCGGGTGTTCTTAGGCTGCACTGATGATGTCTCCCGCATAGGAGACGAAAGGTCTACTTATGAATTGTTGGTATTGTTATACAAGTCGGAGGTACTACTTGCTCGAACTGTGCTCTGTAAAGCGTGCTTTCCCTGCTAATGACAACTAATGGGGGGAAGCCTAACTTGGCCCACTGTAGTCGGTGACAGGCTAATAGTGAAGTGGAAGCTCCTCCCACCCCGTTCTGCTTCAGCAGAGCGAATGCTGGAGAGGAGGTCGCTCCTCTCCAGATCATGTTTTCAATTTGCCTTCCGTTCGTTGATCCGTTCATCCGAGCGCTTCCCTCTAAATTTAGCAGGAAATCTGTGTTGGTGTTTAGGTCACGTGATTTCAATCAGTGTCACGTGACCTGAGGTCACTTGATCTTTACACAGATTAGGTTTTCCCGAAAAGGTCGGCGGGGAAATTGATGACACGTGACCTGACTCCACATGGTCGATACATCAATACACTTTCACCCCTAACTTTAGCGGGATATTTGATGCCACGTGACCGTACGTCACGACAGCTATACACCAACTTAGTTTTCCCTATTAATGTATCAAGGAATTTTATAAAAAGAAAGGTACTTCGCTCTCTGAAACGACGGTTTAATGTATTCTAGATAATTGTAAAGAGTCGCTCCTCAAATGCTTCCTGTTATGCATTATAGTACTTTAAAGATAAGTTTTCTGCTCTTTTCTTGCTTTGGCTTGGTAAAGTCAACATGTTTTGTAAAGCTTGTTTCTTTTTCAATACAACGTAATATTAAAAAAAGCCTTTCTGTAAGAAATATACAGTAAATTATATTATCTTGGCAGACCCAATATTTCGCGAAGTTCGAAAAGAAAGGGTTTTGAGAACATTTCTCGGGAACATACGTCTCTCGATTGAGAGTGGTATACTATGTATTTTGTACCATGAGGCGATGTACTCGCGTGATAAATTATTCCAAATATCTTACGAATTGCAAAATTCTCAAAAATTAGGTCCTTGTAGAGATGAAGTCGTTTAGAGTAGTGACGCTGCGCTTCAAGTGTGTTGCCATTATGAACTAGCATTTCCTCACAATAATACATATTTGGGGAATGTCGAAGTTTTTATTCTAAAAACGAGAGTTTTACGATTACGAGCACTAAAGTACCGTTTAACTTTATAATTCAAAACCAGAGACACGTAAAAAAAAGAAACACTATTGCATAACTAGATTTTTAATCGAATATTTTAATATAATTAAAGTCATCCTCATATATTCACTCAGCAAAATTGTTTAGTTCAATATTAGAGCCCTATACAAGGTGTGCTTTTAGTTCTTCAAAAATTTCAAAAAGTAAACTTTTCTTAAGATTCTTTTTAGTTCAGGCGCAAGATGGTGGTCAGGGTGGCCTCTAGAAAGAAAGGCGAAGTGGATAAATTTGTCAGCTAATTAATTGAAATGTTTTAATCAAGTTTTTTTTTAAATTTTATGTATTTGGAGGATTTACACGTGGTCGAAATAAAATCTGGCAATGCAGTAAAATTTTGATTCAATTTTAATGGGTAGTGGACGCTGCGGAGCGAGCAGCGTTTCCTGTTAGGAGGCTTCAAGCCGAAGTTAACCCTGCGGTGTACATGCGGCATAGATACATGGCTCTGCGCCATCACTGCCGGTTTCGCTTGCAAAGTCAGCAGAGGTACCAATGTCCGCTCAATCTCTGGTAGACAGATTGTAACGATCGTTGTTTGGATAATATGGATCAGAAATTTTAGAACTTATGCGGTCGCTGACAAATATTTTTGCATTTATGTTAGCTGCAAACTAGGATTCAATTATAAACCCCTCTTTACTTGCCAGCAGTCATAATAAAGTTAAAAAAAAGTAAGACATTAACAACCGCAAAACGTGTGTCACAAAACATTAAAATTCGTTTTACTTTGACTATTGTTAATATTTAATTCTAACGCAGTCAAATTAACCACGTCAAACAAAAGTGTTAATGAGGGACAGTGCGTTCCACTACGGCACATATTTCACATTTTCGAAAAGATTCTCGAAAGGAATTTTCATCTCTACGAGGTACATGCCCGTTGACTGTCAGTCATCTATTGGAGGGTGAGCCTCTGTTTTGTTTTTATTCCCCTCAAGAGTAGAGACGGGCGTGACGGGTTATTGTGTGTGTGAAAGCCGCCAAATAATAAACAAATGTCCGACATTTCGCAGGCCAAAGCAATACGCGACGGGGCTGGAGCATGCTGCCTGTTAAGATGCAATTTTAAATAGAGCATTTCAGCATAAATACTTAAATACATTACTCACATTCGTTTGCCTAAATCATAGCATTTCCTGTTTACAAAACCTTTTTCAGGGTGTAGCACTATGGGCACCTCTATTTTATAATGTTTTTGCGTGCGACATAAGTTACAAGACCATCGATGTGTGAGTGTGAAAAGCCTTACCCAAATATTAGGCGTAGATTATTGTCTGGATACAAACATTGCTTTAGTATTCGCGATTCACCGGACATATTTTCAGGCACTTCTTTTAAGCATTACATAATTTTTGTCAGCGTAATATTTTCACGTAGTGCTCAATTTTTGCTGTGCTATTTAGTACCGTGCTCTTTTTTCGCTGTGCTATTTTGTCCGTGGGCTGTTTTAAGGCCATATAATTTTAGCACGTGTCACTGTGACCTTCAGGCGTGCTATTCTGTCTTGAGCTATTCTGTCGTGGTGTTCTTTTCAAAACAACGACGACACAACGCAAAAACAGAAAAGCGGCATTGAATCGGGGCTTAGCTTTTGTCATCAAGTCTCGCATATTGCCGTGTAATTTACAGACGAGCGTGTTCCGTGTAAGGGTGGGTCTGATCACTTCGGGCCTCATCCGGAGCAAAGATTTTTTATGTGAAGATTAATTATAGTTGATTGAAACTTTTTTGAAAACACCACAGACGGCAGTCCTATACATAGCAACAACTTTGTTTTGTCTATGTGCATGAATATAAGTTAGAGATTATAAATCTCTGAAAAACCTTGCCAGGAAATAATCTGCACTCGTCAGTTTTGGCGTAATACTAGACATCTGACCACGGCACAGGTGAAACTGCACCAATCGCCAATTGTTCCACCTTTTGTAATAACCACAAGTCAGGCACAATGACAGGAACAAATAAAAACACGTTTATCTGGCAGCCTAAATTTGTCCCAGAAATAAAATGAAAAATGCAAGATTGGGCGATCATGTTCCTGCCAGAATCCCTTTATATCAACCTCTCGCGGTCGGCGCCTACGCCAAGCGGTCGTCCACGCTTGCCCAGTTCACATTAGGCGTGAAAGCATGTTCTATCCTGCACCTGGCTGCAAAGCCAATGGTTTGGGGTTTCTCGCTGTACTGTAACGAGGCGATGGCGTGAGTCGTGACGTGAACCGGAACCGAAATCTGCGCTGTCGCTGGTTCCAACTCTGCTCGTCTCACTTTGTCCGCCTCTGTCGAGAAGTGTCGACGGATCGAGAAACAGAGCGCCAATGACCCCCCACGATATCTGATGACTCATTGACACGAACGATACGGATCTGTTTGCGCCGGTATTTGCGTTCGCGTTAATACGACCTCAAAGCTCCTTTGCTTTTCATTTTGGGTTCTTAGACACACTTAGATCAGGAATGTGCTACTCATATTTTTTAGGGGCCTCCTCTACATTATTAGGAGCAGTTTTAGGCGTCTAAAATCGTTCAGCAAACGTTCAATACATTTCTCTCGTAGATGGGGGAAAACACTTTGTCGGCACTTATACACCTTCAGTGGAAATCTATTCTGACAGGCGTCTACTTGGTGTCACGGAAACATGTAAAATTAGAACGGTAAAGCGTGTTTTTACATATACGAAATAGGTTTATTGAAGGCTCCTATAGCGTGAACTTGATATTCGGTATAATGATGAATATACGAGGGCGACATATCCCGGGAAATTTCAACCAGTACTAGTCGCTCACATACTGGAGCTTGCATTTCACCCGGCACATTTTGTTTTCTTTTATTTTATCACAAAATTTATAACAAAAATATAAATATAATTTGTTTATTTTTAAATATACAGAAATATTTATTCAAAAAGTGTAACAACAAATAATTTCAACAAGTCAATTATTTGCTCCATTAGAACCCAGCACTTGCAACGAGTACACAAAAGCATACTCCGTTGCAAGCGAAAATTCACTGACACATTTCTCACCAAAATAACAGCTTCCTCTTTTTTTTTGTTTGGAAAAATAACTATTATTTCTGTGTCTTTTACAACATGAATGCGATAAGCAACAGAACACTGCAAGAAACAAGAAACGCCAATAAAGAAAACATTTTTTTTGTACAACTAAGATTAAACACGGTCGCGTGCAAAATTTTGGAGAACAAACAAAATTCTATACACGTGACGAGTGTACATACTACAGCGGTTGAAAGTAAGACAGCGAGTATGCGGCAGGAGTGAAAACAACAAACCTAAGACCAAGGTAAGTGTAAGCAAGTAAACAGGAAGAAGAGGATATTAAAAAGAAAGCAGACGTTACAATTCTATATATTTAACGAAGTATCCTTTATCTTCGTTCCTGGATGTATTTGTTTTAATTACAACGTCGAAAGTCTCGTTCCTGGTGTGTTCGCTTCGTTGTTCGTTTCTTTTTTTTTTTTTTTTTTTTGGGGGGGGGGGGTCCGTCTGGTATATTGGTAATTTGTTTGTTGCATTCATGCTGCTGGAACGAGCAATGAAAGCTGAGCAACTTTACAGGCGGTTGCATTTCCGCTATAAAACAAAAATGAACAAGGAACGTCCAACCCCCCGCGGGCGCCAATGAACACACCATCTTCCTACCACTTTCCGCATCCGCTATATACGTAGAGATTGGGTTTACTCACCCACATCTTTTAGGGTTTGTTCTTTTTAAAAAGAGTGCTCTTCGCGTGCTCCTCGTCTTTGTCATCGTCGTCTCTAATATTGTTTTTGGCGAAGTAAACTTGCCCCGCTTTGTCAGGCATACAAACCCCTCCGGCGTTCCCCTCGGGCACAAAGACGCAATGCAATCTTTCGACGAACGTTGCCACTACACCCGGCCGCACATTGAACCAATATGAATCTCGTTAGGAGCGCCGTCAACAGTTTCTTTACCCTGTCCCTCTTTCTACGATGGTTATCTCCACAATCATGCAAAAAAACACAGGGCTTCGCTGTAATGGCACGTACGCTTGCCACAAGTTCCACTTATTTTCCTCCAGGCAAGTAGTGACTCGTGTTTGTATTTTTTGGGGGGGACACGATATCGATTAGATCGAAGAAATTTTTTTTCCCATCGTGGTACATAGATGTTTCTCGTTGCAATGTTTTTCGGTCACAGGTTTTAGGCAACGCGCTTCTTTAGGTAGAAAGCCGAGATAAGATACAGGACACTATGTGACACAGAGCAATGCGTTATTAAAACTAAAAGGTTAAAAACAACTTTTGCACGGGCTCGCTTCTTTTTGAAAACTACGTTATGTCCCGCCATTAGTCAGGTCGGAGTGAAAAGCGATATTTTGTAAAGCTTTAAGCCTGATCGCGGCGATCCGATGGAGCCTAAATACCCCAGATGCTTCTTTTTTACGAGTAATGACAACCATTAGAAATTTACGATGTACGTTCCGCTTGAACAAAATGGCGTCATTCAGCTCAGTCCTTTGCTGTGGGCCGCCATTAGATTTCTGCACCGTCACAGTGTCGGCACTCCAGAAAACGTGGTCATTCGTAGGAAGCTCTTATCTCGGAACTTCATTCGAGACAAATCAACCAGCGCCCAAAAAAAAATGCCTCGTCACGGCCCTCCTCGTTTGTGTGCCTTTGCTCTCCTCGACTATACAAATCACACACAGTGAGTGCGCCATCACCTTGTGATTTTTTTAATGCTTGGTTTAGCCGGAGATAGAAAACTCTCAAAGACGACAAGTGCAGTGACGGTGCAGTTCTGACGCTGCTCAATACGCTCCAATGGTTCGTAGCTTCTACTGTGTGCCGACCTAGAGTTCAACGAAACATACAAGAGAAGCGAACACAAACAAACCATTCTAGGAATACAAAGTCATTGCAAAATCACCTTGCTCTATTGGTTTAACCGATGAGAGAGCAATTTCGGAAGAATCACAAAGGCCATGACGCTGCACTTTACCTGCTGCTTGAACAGCCCCGTCGGTTCATAGCGTTGGCTCTTGGCTCTAGTAACTTGAGGTGCAAAGTAGTATGGGCGTCTTTACGTCTTTGTGGTCTCTGGCACAATTTTCTCGTAACCTTAGATTTCGACTCCGAATGAACATAGACGTATTAGTGCCAAGTGACAGTACAATGTATACTGGTACAACTAATCATTTTTTTTTGCTATCGTAGTCTTCAATATAAACTCGACATGTTTGTTTATAGAAAGGTGAACGTGCTCTACATTCAATTAAGCGCTAATTTCTATGATACGTCTGGTATCAGCAAACACGTCAATACAGCCTTCGTGGAAGCCATTAGCGACGAGAATGTCTCTTTCTTTAGGACACGTCAAGTAGAAAAAGAAATACAAATACATTCAGAAGAATAATCAGAGCCTATTTTCAGAGGATGTGATTTTGCAGACACGAACACTCGAGCAAACATCAGTAAGGACGTTCTCGAGAGCGCGGAAACGTAAACAGTACCTGTTTGAAAGAAACTCGGTGCGCCTGCATCATTGAAGCACACAACAGAGAGCCACAGAACGCAGGTCACCGCAGCGTCCGATATTTCGGAAACGGCGGCACCACTTTTTAAATACAAACATGTGGAGAGGGCGGAGATATACGAGAAAGAAACAACAAAAAATAACCAAAACGCCCACCTCCCGAAAAAAAAACTAACAAAAAAAAGCTATATTTGTTTAAGAAGGGTTGCAGAATAAAAATAAGTGCAAACTTGTGCTTTCTCTGTCATTTTTATCTGCGATCGCCAAACAAAACTTACAGCGTTGGCATAAACACTAGCGATGAATGAACGAAAGGTGTATAACAAAATTTTGAGTAAAAAGTAAAAACAAAGATCAAGAAACTACAGGGGCGACGATCTCCACAGATGCTTCAAAAGAGCAGTTTTTTGTGATTTCTTCAAAGGGAACAAAAATGCTTGGACAGTACTGAACCGCAATTTTCTCTTGAAGTATCGTCACAAGTTTCTTTTGTGCTCAGTTCCACAGAGCTCACAGCGCCGCCAAACGAGAACATTCTTTAAAACCGGGTTTCGCTGAGTGCTTCAGGTGAGGTCGGATCGAGATCCCTATACAAGGCTCATCAAACTATATTTGTAAAACGCCTACCGCCTTAAAAAACTAATGTTGTTGCAATTACTCAAACGGTACTTTTTAAACAAAGATCGCAGCAGAAAACAAGCACTTGACTCTGGAAAGAAAACAATGTTCGACTGACGTCTTGTTTTCTCAGAATACGAAATGTAGGATTTCTTTCTTTTTTTAGATATTATAAATTTTATTAGGACGCACAGGCAATCTAGAGTTAGCGCTAACAGAGGATTGGTTTAAATTTTAACATCAAAACTGAAAATACACGCGTATTGGTCAGTCGATTTCCAGCCTCATGTACCGGAGGACCCCGTTTCCCTTTTGAGTTTGCCAAGTGGAAATTGGACAGGAAAATACAATATTTTATCGCGCCCAGGAAGCATAACGAAGAAAATACCAGACTAAAACGTAAAACACCAAAATCACTGTCTCTCTTTTATGTCAGTCCCATTCCGTAAAAAAGGCAATAATTTCTTTAAAAAACATGGTTGTTAAAAAAATTGAACATGATGTTAAAAATAAAAAAAAGTTGAATATTTTTTTGGCTCGATTGAGTTTTTGGAACGAACCTGCGAAATGCTGCAAGCATGATGCAATTAAGTTAAGAAATCGTTAACTCACGCACTGGGTCTGCAGTATAAGAAAACGCTGACAAAAAGAAGCTGCGTCTAATTGACAGTATCCTTTTTTCTTTTTTAAGAAATCAAGTACAAAAGGCCCGAACGGCGGAGCGTCACACTTCTCAATTTTTAACACACCATTCCTTATAAATTTTTGTGTTGAATTTTGAAAAAAAAAAAAAAGACAAAGGAACTCATTGCGTTCGATATGTCGTTTGCATGCATAGTTAGTTTTAGTACTTTCAGTAAATTATTTTGTTAATCTTGTCTCTTCGCTGCACGTCAGTGCATGCCGACGAATTGAGAAATTGCGTGCAAGTAGCAATTGATCTGGCAAAAAAAAATAGAAGAAACAAAACGCAAAATCATTGGTAACTTTTTTGTTCAGAAATGCGACCGAAGTCCCGGCATTAATTCCAGACCGAATTAACGTTCCATCTAAAATAATTAAAGAAGCTTTCGCCATGCGCCCTTGCCAATGAGAAAATTGGAATCGTTAAAGAAATCATTCAAGGTAAATTCAAGGTTAGTTCATGGTTTATTTAATATTAATTCGAGGTTGTTATCAAGGGCGAATACCAACAAGTTACTTTATAAAATATCGCCATCACAACTTACCCCTCATTAATTGGCACAACCAATTTGCCACCTAGCTTCGCCAATAAAATTGCTTTTCTATGATACTAAAAGAGACCCTTCCCCGCCATTGTCATTATTATCTCCGAAGTAATTATCCTTATATTTTTCCGATTATAAAATTTGTATTGTCCTAGTTAGCAATGTCGTACTCATTAAACTGAATGCGTTTTCTTTTTCAATTAGGACTATAAATACTGTTTTACTGAGTTGCATATGTAGTCAGTCACCTCATTATCAGTGTGTTGATATATGTGGTCGCGACTGTTATTACTGCGAATAAAAAACACCATGAGATGCAGTAGCCGTGTCGTTCTGATAAATCGTTATGGCTTTTCAATTACCAAGAAGGACATAACGCTCATCATCAATACTAAAGTAAAATAATTTTGGTGGAATTTGTGGGCGAAATAATCGAATGAAATATGGGACACGTTCCAGTTGGAAATGATGATTTTAATGCCAGCAAACTTTAATGCCATACACTGCCAAATTCCAGAGGAAACTACATGAACAAATAATGCGCGCCAAACGAAAAACTGCACGCAAAAAAAAAAACAACTTTTAGTCAATAAGATGAAAATTAGAAGCAATAAGGAGACAGTGTTCGTTTTTAATTATCTGAACGTATTGACCCGAGCTCGTTCCGGTCGTCCTTCCAAAACGGTTTTATGCGAGACTACGTTCTCTGAAGCGAGACACGTCTTGCCAAATCTTCCGAGAGCGGCTAAAACAAAGAATGGCGAAGAAAAAAGATTACGGATGGTGCATGAATTGAAAGAAAACTATTCAAGCAAATAAAAAAAAAACACAAAGCATACGTGAAAAAAGTAAAATGTATTTAAAAAAAAAAGAAAACGTTTCGTTCGTTTTGGTTTTTATTTCTCCTACTATAGACCTTTCCAGCGGCAGTCTCGAACGAAGCGATTTACAGCGCGCGTCCCTGGTTTTGAGAGTGTACGTCGGTGTTGCCTGACTGCGCTGGGCTGTGGGTTTTCTCCTCAGTAGGCTATGGCAACCTGCATATACGCAATTCCGGACGCTGGTGGCGGCAAAATTGCCTCGGTTTATTTTTTGTTTTGTGTTCTATGGCGAAGAGAATTTCTTTAAAAAAAAAAATTTTTTTAAGAAAGCATTGCATTATTTTTGGGAACAAGACAAACAAATGAAAGCCCTTTTTGGCGAGTCCGTGCGCGACAGAACAAATGCAACTGGAATGTTTGTTGCACCTTATGTTGATCTTTTTAACGGCATCATACACTGAGCCGTGTCAATCTAATAAGGTCTTAACGGCCTAAAATATTTGGCCACACCACAGGATAGCCGAACTGCATGGGCATTTCCCGCTCACAACATGAAATTCAATGAGTCTCATCAATCGAACAACATATATTGTACGTACCTCACGGTGCCGCGTTATCTAAACAGGATTTGAGAAAGGTTTCAAATAACACAGCATATCCAAAATGCAGTGTCGACGATAGTCACTTCACGACGATCGGACAGAATCCGGCTTGTCTTGAGGTAGTACGTTTTGAAGAGTTATGCTTTTTTACACAACACTAAAGCAAATGAACGAGCGTGTCTATTCAATCCCCATACCCCGTATACTATCAGCTACTTCTCGCAAAGACCGAGAACATAGCCGGAAATGCTTTTCGGAGATTGTCCCAACGGAAATAATCCTCGAAGAACGTCGAACGGCCCGCGTCGCGGGCTGCTTGACGTTCAATCTCTTCGCTGGTTTCCTGCAAAGGCCGAGCAGGCTACGAGCCCTGGTATTCCCTGGTTCTCACAGTGGAAAATAACACAAAACCCGCAAGCATCCTGAAGAGGCAAATAAAGTAAAAACTTTCAAGGAGAGCCGGCAAACTCCGAATGCACAATGCAGGTGTGGAGCAGCGCTGACCGGGTTTTCACAGCTCAGGCGGGTGGCAGAAAGTGTTGGCTGATATAGGTCGCTCGAATCGCAAAATGGCGGTGGCCAGAGGGCTCTTTCTGCAAAGATCTATTGTTGGCCGCGGACAATGCTAACGATTATTTCAATTTTATTTATCATTATAATCAATATAATCGAAGTTGCTTCTCAGATAATTGTTTGGAGTCAACTAACTGATCAAGGAAAGAAAGAGAGAGAGAAAGATATTGAAATAGAGAAAGAAAAACATATAAAAAATTGAAACGCATGTCGGTTTGGCTACTACCTAAATTATCATGATCCGTTTCCTCTGTTTGTTTTTTTACTTTTGTTTCAATCCAAAATAAAAAAAAAGTAAAAACAGTCGTTTTTTTGTGATTTTTTTTTCGTGACCGCATTGGTTCTATTTCCATTTGATCCAGCTACGGTTTCTAATTGCTGCTTTATTTTGCTTCTCAATCGAGACACAGGTTTGCATAAAATGTGATTATCGTTTCCAAATATTGCAGTGTCGGGTAAGGCTTAAGGTTTCACCCGACACCAAAATCAATTAGTCCCATGGGCGCTATATAGAACAAGGCAGTAGTTAAACCGCCAGGGAGAAGATGGAAGTCCGCTCTCGAGCATAAATGTGTGCGCACTACACTGGAGTTTTTCTTTCCCGTCTGTACTTCTTGGCGGCCGCGTGACGTGGCTCAGCTCCTCCAAGTTTCGCGCTGTCATTTTGGTCAGGATAGCCGTGGCCGTGTTGTCGCGCTATCTTAGATGAACAGCCTTTGTTACGAATAAAGGACTCAATTTTTTCCTTACTTAAATTCTTACTGGGAATCGAACCGTCATTTTTCTTGTTCGGCTGATCGAATGTTGTCATATTTCTTTTTCTGCATAAACAAAAGCTGGGAGGCGTGCAGGAATGCTACCAAAACCAAAAATGCTAACTAGTGTGTCTGTAGTCATATTGAACCTTTATTACCATAGAGATGTGAACATGCAATAAAAATTGTATAGAGAATGTAATTTACAATTCGCTCTAAATAGTTAACAAAAGTTGAGCTTTTGTAACTAGAGATTTCAATTGTTTCTCTTCTCCCCGAATCCCATTGTGACCAATTCACTTTTTATACATTTTATTAAACCTATTTTTTATATTTTTGCTCTATTTGAGTCCTGTTGATTTCGTGAGTGACATAAGTTCTGATGCGTGAGTGAGTTCTGCTCAACTCTGACGTGAGTTTCTCGTGCGCAACGTACGTAAACTAACCTCAGGAAGGTACCTTCTCGTGCTCGTGCCACGGATACGGTTATAGAGAACTCGGGAGTTCCTGATATTTCTAGCTATATTCTAATCATAGCGATGTCAGGAATTCCAAATTTCTAATAGCGTTATTCTTTGGAGGCGGAATTTGTTTTGATGTGTTAGAATAATGCTCTACCGCCATATTTAAAAAACAAAATGTATCGAAAAAACATATTTCTTTAACTTCTTCAGATTGGGACTCTACTGACGTGTGCTTATATAGCAATCTACAGTTGCTTAAAAATTAATATTTTAAAATTTAGAAATTGTTCAATAGAGCGTGTTAGGCCACTGTTACTTCGCAGCAGTTTAACACAAGAGAGCAACTGGCACACGAAACTTCGTCTGTGTGGGCGTATGATTGATCCGTACTGATCATATTAAAATAAAGATTACAGCCGTCAAGAAGCAATATTGTGGTAGCCGGGATTTGGGATCCCGGTTTTCTTACAAACTAGGATGTGTGCTAACCACTGCACCACTTCAATATTTTTTTTTAACACTTAACCACTCCTTTTTGTCATTCAGCACTTTCAAGTTGTCTTACATATCCTCCAAAAGAAAAACAATATATCCAATGAAAGGTGTTCTAATGCAGCAGTTCCCACTCTTTTGGCGGCCGCGGATCACCTAACGAACTCAGACACCGTTAAAATACCTCAAGTGAGTACATATTGATAACGAAAAAGCACGCTAAGCAAGGACCAGAAAGGGGACTATATTTGCAGTTGCCCTGATTACGTTATAGGTTCGTGATGGGAACTGGCACTCGCAGTACACGATTGGTGTGAAAACTAGTTTTGCATGCTCTAAAGAGGGTTGCTGACGTCAAGTTGACTGGAAGAAAAATAAATCGTATATCTGGCTCAACATCACCCTGTTTTGTTATTTTGATTTTGATGCACACCAATGCAGAAAACGTAGCTTCACAGAGGAAGGTTATTGAAAATGGCAGCGACAGACTTAATGCCTTCCCGTAAATGTGAGGGTGTTACCAGAGCACTCTCGTTCACAAATTGGTAACGGGATATGTTGCGAGAACACTTGTTGCAAAGATGGGTTGCAGGAAAACTCACACAGCGCGTCGTCTTCCAATGGCTCTTCTTCAAATTAGTTATTAATCGAGCCTGTGTTGGCGCAAAGATGACGAACGTATTCTTTCATTCGTACTCTAAAGGACTGCAATAGGTTTTGAATCCCGGTCCTTAGCTTTATTGGCAGCTCTACTTCGGAGACTCGTCAAAACTATTCAGCTGGGGAGAGGAGTCATAAACCTTGCTCTCCATCCGGCTGCACCAAACATCAAGGTTCTTGATCCTGGCATCGATTTTGTCATAAGCATTGAAGATTGTGACTGTTATGCCCATGGAAAGGCACGTTCAGTCGGTCATTAAAGTCCTCAAATATTCGCGGACCCCAGCTGAACGCTCTTGGGGACTCTTGGGAGTCGGCAGACCTACAGTTTGAGAACCGCTGTTTTAAAGGTACATGACGCCGCGTAGAACAGAGTACTATATTTTTTGGCACGTGGTACGTGCTCATTGCTTTCCAGAATTCATCTTACTGTTGGCCCCGCTACGAGTACATGCATGCTCTTTTGTTTATGAACTCTAAGCACTGTAGGTGACGTCAACGCGTCATGATGGTGGCCATTCCTACATGTTTTTGTCGAAAAGAACAAATGCAATCGTGCCAAATTTGTGTTGCATATGTCAACGCTCAGCAGCAAGGCCGTCATAAGCCGCTGATGTGACGTTAATTCGAGTCTTGAATACTAGGTTTTACATTTAGTGCACAACCAGTACAATACTGTTAAAGCTGTTAGCTCGAGCGTGTGGCTTAATCGTGTGGTTCATTATCAGGTGTTCTAGAGAAAATGAGACATTAGTTGAATTCACGTGCTCACGCCAGCACATTGACAGCGTTGCACTTTAAGTATTAAACGGAGTACAGTCCCACTTGAAGGATAAATAAAAACACAAACGCCATCCAACTTCAAGCATGTGCAGCACGCAGGTGCTTGAAATTGGTGTTTTTTGTCGGTGAATATGTACAGCCTATTATCACAAGTCCAGAGGTCACGGAGCGGATGGTCGGAGCGTGTTCGCTCCCATACGATGATGATGATTGCGTTGAAACGATTAAGAAGACGTAGACCAATATGTGCCTGTCGTTCACTTACTCCTTTAACGGGAAACGTTCTTTGGCTAGGTGTTCGGCATTTCCTGAAGCCCACACAAAAGTGAAGCCCGGATAAAAGCGTGGCCGTTTGAGGGGGGGGGGGGGGGGGAGAAGGCCATCGCAGTGAAAGAGTGTTTGCGCCAGGCGGGTATTGAACAAAGGTCATCGATACCATTAAGTGAGCTTCTTTGCAGCATTCCACGACACATCGCCGTGAGATAGGTGTTATTATTAACATGACACTTTCTTTGGCTGGGTTTTCGGCATTTCGTGACGCCCAGAAAGGCTGGGCCGCGAGGCTCGACACTGATTGGTTGACGAGTGGGAGAGGAGGAGTGACACATGGTTGATTCACGGTAAGGTCATACGAGCAGAGTGGTAGATAAGGAGGAGTGAGGTAGGCGAGGGGGAGCTCGACCACCTGTGCGCACTAAGGGAGTGGAGCTCGAGAGCATGGAAGGCTCTGGAAGATCGCCAGGTTTATCAGCCTCGATTAGCGGTAGCACCGCTTCAGTCTAGCAACAACTATCACGTGTACACATGGTACACGAGAAACTATCTGATAAAGAGCTCCGTGAACGTAGGTGTCTGGCGTCCTGGAAACTAAGTAGTATCGCTAAACGTTTGTGATGCAAGAACGTTTCACGTCTCCAACACTATTTCCTAGCAATTTGTAGATCTCAATCTTTATCATTGTAGGAGAGCAAGCCCGCTCCGACCATAGGCGCGTTGCGATGCGATTAGGGCCGGCTTTCTAGAAGCAGCGGCGTCTCAGCTAAAACTGGGTGAAGAAAGTACTGGCAAAACTAACGCACGAGCGCAGTGGCGTCTTAACTCGAGTTTCAAGCGCTTGAGCGCCAGAGTCTTGTCAGGCTTTATTTCGCCCAGTCTCAAATAGGAGACTCTTGCATGCAAGCCGGTCCTGGACTTTTCGCAAATTCTGTAGATAGAAGGGGCATACCATATTGATTTACGCGACATTCTTTTTTTTCGATACCGGCTAATTAGAGGTCAGTAGAATTCTCCACCTTTTCTACATACTTCTGAAGCTAAATGCACTTGCACCACCTGTAGGGCATTGCCTCCATGCAATGCAAAAACACTTTTTGAAGGCCATCGAACTTCCGCATAGACAGCAGCTTGCAGCAGATGAATGACCATGAAGTGGCGTCTTCCCCGAATTTTGTCATGGAACCGAAATTGTGATAACAACTGGGGTTTTGTTCGGGCGTACACGTGCATGATCGAGCGCCTGACGACGGTGAGACACGCGCGTTTCATGAATCTCCGTGCACCCGCAGCCCGCTCGACCAAAACGTGACATTGGAACCCGATGTTTCCCAATGAACACTGTTGGATATTGGAGTTTTCATAGCGTTGATGAACCCAGGGCGGGAACCACTCTTGCCAATAACCGTCAGCCGTGGGATTTGACGTTGGGCGGAAGGATTTTCCTTTGGCATCGCATTCCCTTTGAGAGCCTCGTTCGTACGTAAAAGTAAGCAAATCCTCTATGACCTTTTTATACATATATATGTATCCCCAGAAATAAAAAAATAAACCAGATTTTATTACGTTCACTAGTTCAGTACATTCTTCCGTTCATTAAAATTACACATTGTATATTTTAGACGAATATGGAGCTACTGCCGGCTTTATGAAAGAAACAGTGTTTTATGTTATCAAGATTTATTACATGATTTTGCTAACTGTGATTTTTCGATTATTAGTATTATACGACGTTGCTACCAAAATATTTCTAAATGATTTTGTCACCGTTCTACTGTCTATAGGTTGAAGTTGATACGCACATCTACATTTAAGAGTAGACTTTAACGAGAAAATCTATAAGTAGGAGACAAGTTTCGCCGAGTGGTGCTCCCTCTGCGTCTGACATCAAGGAGAATAAAATTGGTTAATTGAAAAGGCGAAGAGGTGAATCGAACGGAATGATGCACGCGATGTGTGACGTTTGCACAAAAAATATACAATGTATATATTTATTTTCTGTAAAATTAGCAAATTTGTCCAAAAAAAAATGCCGTGAAGCTATATTTATGCGGCGTGTGCAGGTGACTTATACTTCCAGGAGGACATATAGCGGAATACTTGTAACGAGCAGTCGGCTAATTAAGTAAAATTTTTATTGACTTTTTAATTAGTGAAAATAGACATATGATTACAATTAGAAACTGGCCGTGCATGATCGCAAACAACTAAATCAATATTTAAAAAAAAATAATCTGAGCGAGTGGAAAGCGTAGTTGTGCTCTAAAGGGCCACTCCTGCAACAGGTATACAAGGTAATCTAATGTTTCGCTTGTTTGTATTTTAAAAAGTGTTCCTGTTAACACTAAAAGACAGCGCACCACACAAAAGTCGTTAGAACTGTTTGTGGGCACTAAAAAAAATGAAACATTATTATTATTATTTAGTATTAAGGCTTAGGCTATAATATGAGACGGAAAAATCGCGCGGGCAGGTTATCGCAACGGTAACCTTGCTCCTGCAGCACGAGTGGTAACTTCAGCGCACTACTGCGCTTCTCACGCGCTCAGTCTTTCTAAAAGAAATACGTATTTAGTGGTTTTTGATGACGCTCAGCAAGTTTAATATTGAATCATACGCCTAGCTTTACTAATTAAAAAGTTAAAGAACAAATTTTACCTTACTAGCCAACTGATCGTTACGATTAGCCCCCTATACTATGTCGCTTTGACCATTTAACTCACCTGTACAAATCACATAAGTGTAGCTTTCACGGTCTTTTTTTTTTAACAAATCTGATAACCTTAAAAAACACCCTGTGTATTCCGCGATACGAGCCTACAGAGCGCAGTATAATCTGTTTGCAGGTAGCCGTGCCACATGGCATTTCAGTCGTTGAAGAGGATACTACAAAAATGGGCCTATTGAGCATTTTAGTGCATTCTGCAGGAGTATTGTTCATCAATACCATGAAAAAGGAGTGACCGGAGCGCAAGGAAGATGATGCAAACAATACTTGATACGTGAACTGTTGATAAAGTGTTGGACTTTTTTGTATTATAGTTTAAGGTCCCGTGCCACTTATTACACCACTATATGGTAAACACAAGGGCCACGTAACAGGTTAGTTTACCATAACTTCCTTTGATATGTCTGTTGATAAGTCTATATCCAGTAAATAAGTACACCGACAAAACGTAATTCCAAAATAGATTTTTATCTGCAGAACAAATGTATCTATTACTACATACACCCTTCGGCTCAAATTACAGAGCAGACTGTAACACTTTCACTTTTTACTCTTATGATCAAATAGGGAAAGTGCAATGGTGTAACCACGATCGGCAACTTCTCAACAGTAGAACTGCGCTTGTATTACTATAATCGACGCTGTAAGTTTGTCTCTAGTCCATAAAAGACACCTTCTGTATTATTCAAACTCAAATCTCACATATCTTGCCTATCTCAAAGTCTGCCTCTCTATCTGTGTGTACACTTGTCCACGCTATATTGAGCCCCCAGCTTTCCAGCTTGTTCTTTTCTTTCTGCTTTCTCCTTTTCTATTTTATTTTTCTGCTCCTTTTACTTTCGTTTTTTTTGTTTCTTTTTACACCAATACGCACGTTACTTAAACGGCATATTTAGAACAAAACTGGGAATGACTCGTAGTAACTCTGAAAAAAAAAAAAGTTTAATTGAATAATTTCCCGTGTCATGCCTGCACACACGGAAGGTAATGTTAGGTGGCCCTAACAACAGCTCAGCAACACACCGGTATTGCAAAGCCCGAAGTTTAAAAAATTGTAACGATGATTAGATGATTAGTGGCGACATCCGTATCGTCTTTGGGAACATCACCTAGAATTGCTTATATTACAAGCAAGAGATGGCGCAAGTGTATGCCGTTTGCTACAGATAAAGTGATATTCGATCATTAAAACACTTAGTTAGCTTTTGAAAAATTATAATCATGAAACGTAATTTTAAATGAATATAAAAAATTGTCAAAAGAAATTGACTTTCAAAATACCTGTCGTTTTCTCTGAATAGCGTTTTTCGCGAACATATTCAAAATGCAAAATATTTTTTTATTGTGGATGGTTTATAAACAATTCTTATTAGAAATACAAACAAAAATGTGCCCTATAAAGGACCAATCCAGTTCCGCTAGCACACAATTAAAAATAGGCAGGCCCATTCTAATTTGCTATCTGAGAAAATTTCGTTCTTCTGGGATGAAATTACGAAATTCAATCATTTTAAGGCAGAGTTTGCGTCTAAACGTTTCGAGTTGCGCTTCTCATATTTTTGTTTATGCTGAGTTGCTTGGTTCATCCAAAATAAACCCTCATAATTTTATGTTCAGTTACAAGGCTACGCTTAGATATGATACTCCCAATTTGCACAAAAAAGACGCTTTTTGAATAAATTACAAACATGATTACACCTATTCGAGAAAAGGAGTAAATAAAAGTCTGCACGCCTCTTTTATCTATTTAATAAAAAATCACAACGCGACCGGTTGCATTGCAAATCTAGGAACCCTAAATTAGAAAAATGCATGTTTTCAAAATTATCAAAACTTGCTTTTTTTTCCTTTGCAAGTGACGTATGCAGATATGAATGTGTCATTCATTTATAATCAGAACAAATTGCGTTACTCAAGCACAGGCGCAACATTTCTACCGCGAACAACAACCTAAGCGCAGCCACCCCCGTCATTTATATTGCGGCCGTGCAATTGTCGACTTAAGCACCACAGCAAAATTAAATTAGGTGTCCATTGGAATGGAAGACATCAACCCGGTAGCATCTTCACATGTATGAAAAATATCGTCAGTCCGTATTGGAGTACAGACCGATATAAAATTTCAAGACTACGGTTACTACGACCGTCAATATCCTCTCCTTAGAACGAAAACCTACTTTGTGATGTTTTCGTTTTCTCTGCCCTTTAGTTCTGTCTGATTATCTCCTAGAACTTTCAGGGTGTTCTGAACATTTCTTACGTGTAGACCGTCAATTAGTGCCCCCAACTGATGTAACCTTCAACGCTAAAAAATGTATCATTTAACGAAATAGAATACTCCGGTTTAGCAGGTTAAATTAAAGGGGATTGCACGTTTTGTTCTCTTCAAATGCAGTTTTACGTTTTAGGTTTTAATATTGATGTTTGCGAATTCGGAGATGTTTGCCACAAAAACTTGAGCTGACGTAAACTATAAATAAGACTTAAGTGACCTAACGGTCCATTAACTCCCAGCATGGTGCGTAGCGTTTCAAGGATTAACGTTTTTCAAACATGACATGATTTCTTTTCGCGGCCCCCCGCCCCCCCCCCCCCACCCCTTTCTCTAATCCTAACATTTCGTCTGTTCGTCCATTCGTCCCTCTGTCCGTGCATTTCAGCTAACTTAGCGGGAAAACTAAATTGGTGTTTAAGTCACTTGACATTATAATTGATGTCATGTGACCTTACGTCACGTGATATATACAACAATTCAGTTTCCCCCCTAAATTTAGCGGGAAGTTGAACGCGAGGTGACCTGACGTTACTTGACCTTTTGCACCTATTAATCTTTTCCTGCTCAATGTATCATATCGCAAGTTAAATACTGCTTACCATGCATTATATTGAAATTTCAAGATCAAAGCCGCTGCGATTTTCTTATTATTTTTATAGCATTTAGTTTTCTTGGAACCTCAGCCTTCGGTTGTGGCTCGACAGTAAACACATGAGAACAACATATACTGAACGCCTCACAGTATGGGCAATGCGCAGCGCTACAGTGCGAAACTCAGGCGACGTCCGAACGATCACGAAACACCTGAAAACAAGCAGAGGCTATATTTTTCTGAAACCGCGAGCAGCGCTTCATAACGCAAAATATGCAACGCTTTCCATCCATGTCAAGCATAAAAAAAAAACTAAGAAGTACACCGTGCTTTGAAAAAAGTGCAACCGGGAATTGAGAAAGAGAAGCGTTCGCGGCAGCTTTTTATGCGAAGGAATATAAGTGTGCCGGTTTCCCTAGCATCCCCCAAGAAACATTGCCAAGTAATTTAAATTACGAGCAGAGTTGTAGGGAACATCAAAATCCAGAGAACGACGTTCCTGGAAGGCGTTCCTTTCAGGAGAAACGGATGAACGCCGTCGTTCCGGGTTGTATCGATTTATTTATTTTGAATACCCTCAAGGCCAGTTGGCATTAAAGAGGTGAGTGGGGGTTAGTAAGGCGATTAGATATAACGCTCCGGCACAAGGTGCCATCGCTGATGGTGACGATATTCTCCGGGAGGTCGTTCCAGCTCACAATGGCGCCCGGAAGGGCAGGATAAAGGTAGGCCGTTGAGTTGCATTTGGGCCGGGCTATCTTGCAGGGATGATCAAACCTCGGAGAGATGTAAGTAGGCGGGTGAAGCAGGGAGTGATGTAAGGTTGGGTGGTAATAAATCTTGTGCAGAAGACATAGACGGTAAATGTTACGACGAACAGAAAGATTGGGGATGTTAAGCTGGGCTTCCATGGCAGACACACTGGAGAAACGTGAGTAATCAGACAGAATGAAACGAACGGCGCAATTCTGAACAGACACAATTTTGTTTTCTAAAATTAGTTGATGAGGACTCCAAATCGAAGATGCATATTCTTATTTAGGGCGGACGAGGGTATTATAGAGAAGACGTTTAAGGACAGGAGAAGCAGACTTGAACTTGCGGCGTAAATATCCCAAACTGCGGTTAGCCGACGCTATGATAGTATAAATATGAGTATGCCAGGAGAGATCAGAAGTAATGTGAACACCTAGAGACTTATACTCATTAGTATAAGTAAGGGCTGTACCATGGAGAGTGAGGTTCGGCTGGAGGCAAGATGGAGAACGGCAGAAACACATGCATTAACATTTATCAATGTTAAGAGTCATCTGCCACGTAACGCACCAGTCGGCTATTTTAACAATGTCTGTTTGTAAAGTTAGGGAGTCATCGGGGGTTATTTTATTTTGTACACAACAGAATCATCAGTGAAGAGACGAAGAGAGGAAAGAATGTGAAGTGGGATGTCATTAATGTATATTAGAAAAATGAAAGGCCCAAGGACATTTCCTTAAGGGACGCCAGAAGTAACAGGAATGGCAGTGGAAGTTGTGTTGTTAGCATAAACAGACTGAGAACGATCAGATAGGAAATAAATAATCCACGCCAGTACTTGAGGGTCAATGCTTAACGTAGATAATTTATAAAATAAAAGGTTATGTGCGACCTTATCAAAGGCCTTGGCAAAATCGAGAAACACAGCGTGAGTAGGATAACCGGAGTCCATGTTCTGAAAGAGGTCGTTAGTAAGACAGGTAAGTTGAATCTCACAGGATAGGGACTTGCGAAAGCCATGTTGAGAGCTGCAGAAAAAGTTGTTTGAATCTAGGAAGGTATGAAGATGTTTGGCGATGATATGCTCCAGAATTTTAGAAGATATGCAAGTTAGGGAAATTGGTCCTATAGTTGAGAAGGGATGTCTTAGCGCCGCCCTTGTGAACCGGGACGACCTTGCCGATTTTCCAATCGGCAGGTACCTCGCCCGTCTCCAGCAATTGTTGAAATATTCTGGTGAGAAAAAGGGCAGATGTCAGCTTTGTGCTACGAAGTACTTAATAATTTATATTACCAAGCCAACAGGACGAGGATAGTTTTAAAGAATCAATTATTTTAACAATTCCGATAAAATCTAGTATAATTGGGTCCGTTGGGAAGTAATCACATGAGACAAGGGAGACATCATTGACATAGGTAGGATCAGTAAAAACACTTGAAAAAACATTATTAAAAAAGGGATGCACACTTGCTATCTCGAATGGGAGTGCCGGAGTCGTTATTTAGCTTAAAAAAATAATGCGGTTTAAGATTTACAACAGACCAGAATTGACGAGGGTTACTTTATAAAGTACTAGGCAGTGTATCATAAAAGAACATATGTTTACGCTCACGTAGCTCAATTTTATACTTACTGGCGGAATCATTGTATCGCAACCAAGATTCAGTCGTGTTGACAGATTTGGCAGTACGAAAGAGTTGTTTCTTTCGGTAAGAAAGAGAACGGAGCGAACGAGTAAATCATGGGCTCGAGACATTAGGTTTGATCACAGCACAAGGAACGTGGACCTCTATAAGGTCTTGCAACTTGTCACGAAATAACCACCGATTGTCATTAACACTTCTCGAATCAAAATTCTCATTACAGAGGGGAACGTAATCTATTAGACACGCCACAATTGAATCAAAATCGGCCTTATAGTATAAACGTATATTTTTTTACAACACTCGCACACTTGGGGGTTAGAACACCGGAAAAAAGTGTAGTGCTTTGTGGTCGCTTAACCCTTCTAGGCAGGTGATTGAACTAACCAATGCAGGGTTATCAGAAATAAATGAATCCAGGGTGCTGGAACAATTGCCTACAACTCTAGTCGCGAAATGCACCAGCTGAGTGAGGTTAAACATTGAGCACACATCTAGAAATGCACGGCCGCCTGCCTCTCCAACAGCACTTGGCGCAGTACCGCTCCAATTTATACTGCGGAAGTTAAAATCGGTTGGACTAGAACATCAGCTCTTTGCGTTTTCGAAGGAACGGGAAGAAGAACGATGGCGTCCCTTCAGCCGTTGTTTCGTTGTGAATTTATTTGCAACTATACATTTTATTTAAAGTTTTACAATATATTTGCATTTGAGCTTTATATTATTGACTAATTCAACCTCCGACTTGAAGGCATGGGAACGTGTCCGAGAGACAGTCAAAACTAAGAAGTCGATCAAATATGATCGTGGCGACTCGAGACACCGTACAATCTGGATATTTTAACTTTTATTTTATTTATTATTTATTATTTATTAATATTTATTAGACACGATTTCTTTAGTTCTGAAGCTTCGCTTTAATAGTTTTGTCAAACCGAAAGGGTGACAAAACATTTTTTTTAACAACAATGTGTTTCTATATTTCTTACGTATGTAACAAAATTGAATGAAACTGGGTCATCTAGTCCATGGGCAACGCATGCAATTCGGGAATTCGAAGAACCGCTCATACCATATCCTCAATGCGACAAACCTCGAACAGAGTGGCGATATTTTAAAACATCGGCCATTAAAATTTATACCAAATTTTTCAAAGCTTTTATGAAGCTTAAACGCGGAAATGGGAGTCCCGATTAATCGTAGAGTGGGGCGCACTCGCCGGCCAGTTAATCGCCATAAAGAATATATACTCGTCCGATCAAGTGCCACCAAGGCGTCTCGAAAGCGCGTTCCCATTAATTAGAGGCAGGCCACTCGTAGGGCTCGGACCAGGATTCCGGAGACCCAGGCGTGCGAGTCCAATCCTGTGCGGGTAGAAACTGGGGGAGAGGAGGAGAGGATAGCGCGGGGGGACGTCAAAGCACCGAGCCCTGGTTGAAATGAGTAGTAGGCAGACGCAAAGATAGCTGCCTTGGTCTCTACTCAGGGCTCGAACTCGGACGCCGAACGCTAGACGGCCGGACACCACACGCCGGAGCTTGACGACTTGACCTTTCGGACCCTTTTAAACGAACCTCATTAGTGCTCGGTGCGAGCAGCAGAGTACCGTTGCCCAAAACCCCCGTTTCCCGTGACCCTCCCACCATTGACCGAAAGCAATGGCGGCCACCATAAAATACGCACCTCAGAAAACCTGCATAAGAAAAAAAATGAACGCCACTTATTCTTTATTGTAACGCTCAAGAATCCTCACTCCCACCACGGAACTCGCGTTCGACCATCCGAAAAAGCGAGCAGGGAACCCGCCTTACGACCGAACGTTGAACATGATGAACCAGGCAAGCGGCTCTTCATCGGAATGGTCTATACCGTAATCCTCTGTTCCCAAACAGGTAACGCCAAGGTAGCATCGCTTATACATCATACAACAGGCAGTCTGCATGCAGTGCGTGAGGCGTGTTTATTATACGATGGTGCTGGCACGTTGGCCATAAAAAATATTGTCTGCAGCCATGTTGGAAGCACGAAACACGCATGAAGCAATCATGCTTCGAATATACTTGATGCGTGTCCGTAAATAGTCCTGTCATCATGTCTGCCGCAAACACCGTGTCTTTTTGAATAATGTACGAGCAATGAGACTGTTATTAAGCGTTTAATTATTAAGCAATGAAATGCTTCACTCGGCACAAGCTGGACAATCCTATGGGGCCCAACTTAAGTCTAATACGGTTTTGCTCGAAAACGTTATGGTTGTCGCCTCGGTGAACTGCCAGAGTTCGTGGTTCGTGACCACTCCCCCTTCCGCCTACCGCTTGAGCCACGTCGGTCGCTTCAGCGAAGCTTAAAGGGGGGGGGAGGGGGGGGGGGGGCGGGGAGCAACGATTTCCGGACTTCGGTCAAACATATGTGGAAGTTGCCCGCTGACACTTATAAGGTAAAGAACAGAAACCCAATTTCGCCTGCGTGTCCTAGTTGTTGTGTAAAAAAAAAAAAGAAAAGAAAGATGAATATTGGCATTTTCGGCCCCCTCAACTCACTCGCAGTCTTCAGGGTCACACCTGGTCCCCCTCCTAGTGACGTAACTCGGGCTGCCGTGTAGCTTCCCGTGTGCTCTTTCGGAGGAGCTTACTCTTTCTCTCTCTGCTGACATTAGCGGGCGTTATGCTGCAGCTTAGAGCCGAGCGAGGTCACGTAAGCTTTTTGCCATAGTTCCCTCGGCTGCCACTCGCGGCTGCAGGTGGGGGAAAAAGCTCGACTTTTGCTTTGCGATTATGCAGCGGAATCGCGACATTTTTTCGTGAAAGAGATGTTTTTTCTATCCTCCGGGACACGATAAACAACGTAAAAATGACGAGATGCAAATACTTTTAATCTTAAAATTGTTGCACACCCCCCCCCCCCCCCCTGTTTAAATAAAATGCGGTGAAGCTCCCTTTCTAAATAAACGCGTAAAAAAATGAAGCGCTCTCTTTATACATTCGCATCTGGGAAGGATTATCGCGTCCTCGAAATATCCTTTGCGCGATCAAAAAGTTGAAAAAAAAAATCCTAAAAACAACGCAAATCCACCTTATTTACAGCAAGCTCAGTGTTGCCCGTAACCAGTCACGCCTCTACATTACGAAAGGCAACATCGTCACGTTTGTTGAGCGAACCTCCGTCGTCCCTAGCCCGAAAATGCTGAAAAAGCTCCTTAGAAGCGAGATAAGATGAACACATCGAAGACTCCCGAATTAGGGAAATAAAACAGGTCGTTCGCGCAGCCGACTCATATAATTTTTCTTTTCCCACTCACCCTCTATCACGCCACTAAGGAAACAAAGCGCCCACCCTCCAACGCAGGAGCGACGCAACACTACGGTATTTGAGGATAAAAACACCAGGGGCGGCATAGGCGTCCAAAAGCGCGTGGCGCTAAACTATAGACGTTTTCTATTTTCTGTCGTTCTCAGCCACGTAGGTTCCGCATCAGGAATGCGGGGCAAAAAAGTAATAAAATATTTCAACACGCAACCCTTAGCAAAAAGAGGCCGTACTTGAAACGAATTTGAAATATATTGAATATGAATATTCATTTTGTATTCATTCTGTATTATTTTGTCCGCATTCGAAATACGCACGTAATGTATTCAAAATATATCGTAAATATTAATCAGAAAAGATTTTAGATATACCAAAAATATAATTCCGTCCCCCTCAAGATGTCATTTGTGTCCTAAAAAGCGGCTACGCATTTTTTTTATTTTGTTTGGATTTTGTTAGTAAATGTATTTCTGTGGCATTTAAAGGCTCTACTAAATACATCCCACAACTACACATCAGAAACAAACACAAACACTATGAGGCACTGAACATCTGAATCACTGTCCCGTTGACTGCTCTAGAGCCTTATATAGCCTACATATTCAAGGTAATCATTTGGCCGGTGACCAGCTCTGCACTTATTAAGGTTCTAAGTATTATTTATTCTCCTAGGGAGTCTGTCGAATGGGAAACAGTGTTTTGAAGTTCGTGGACGATATCTCTTACTAAAAGGCATTGGTACAACTAATAATAATTTGGCGCAGTCGCTAAAACAATATCCACAAAAACGGCTTCTAGAAGAAATGTTATTGCCTCTCTGCATAGCACCACTCAGGATGAAGCGAGTCAAGCTAGTTTCTTTACTTTAAAATAGTAATTTTGCTTTTCTTTACTAGTTGACTTTTTAATATGGTCATTAACGTCACTATGTTAAAGTCACTACTCACATCACATACAATGGCGAGTATACACATTCAGTGAACTAACATTGCGCTAAGACAATTCCACGCCAAACATATCTGCTCACAGCTCTTGCTGAAGCTTTCCAGCATCAGCAAGTGTTTTGGTAGTAGTTCCCGAACCCCGTTTGTGATTCGTGTGCAAGAAACTCATCAGGTGTGTTCTTGATAGAAAAAGGAAACAATAACATAAACTTCTCTATTTCATCAGTGTGATGCTGCACAACTCAATTGACAAACTAATCAAATGTTGTATTTAGCCAGTTCAATGTACTCCACATCTGCTTGAAGTGAATTTCTGATAGGCGCTCGAGCTTTTTAATACTTTGGTAGTTTAAGTCAAACTACCAAATTATTGCAGTCAAAAGGTACTTAGGGTTTAACACAACAGTATTTACGATTTCCAAGTATTTTAAGAGCATTCTGCACATATTTTTGATCGCTGCCTTTTTTTATTGTTGGAGTATATTTTGCATGAAATAAACTGATATTTTAAGAAATCTAATTGAAAGGTATTTTGTGCCTACAAATTTAGTATTTACCTATTTCAGAACGCATGAAGAGAACTTCAAATGTAGTTTAAATAAAGGCATTTTAAAACTATTTTCAGAAATGTATTTTAGAACTAAGTAAAAAAAAAGAAGTGTGTATTTTCGGTCTATTTTTTGTGTACTTGCAATTATGACCTGTACTTCAAATACACTCAAATTAGAATGTGGTATATTTCAAACGTCTTAGTTTTCGCTAAGGGAATATACAAGAAAATGGGGGTGAGGCAAAACAAGAATGTGTGACAATCTCGCATTTCACGTAAACACCTTCCAGCGACGTGCAGAGATCAAAACCATGTTTTTACCGCACACAAGAAGCGACGACATAAAAGACGGCTGTGCCCCTTTGGTAAGTTGTTTATAATCCGCGAATAAAGCCGCGGTACTGCGCGGGCGATGCCAAGTTAAAAACGAGCCAGAGAAACCATTTAAAAACAAAAACAGGTACGAGAGGGTAAAGACGGAGACTGGCGGAAGAGGGAGAGGAGGATGCGGTGTTTCTCGCGATTACGTAATGTAGTTCTCGGCAGCGGTATATCGAGCCATTCCTCGTTTGCCTTATTCACGGTCGCCGGCGACATCGTCTTCGTGCAGTGAAACGACGCTGTAAACGAGAAGAATAAAGCGGGAAAATTTGGGGCGCTTGGGGAGCTTTGTTTGTATACTGTATCTCGTGCTCAAGCTACGGCTGAGAGAAAGAAGGGACAAAAAACCCTCATCAGTCTCATTATCATCATCGGATAAGGAAGGCAACGAGGGGTTTTTTCGCGCAAGAAGACGGATTAAGCTCCAAATGCCTTTGCCACGTGCCTCACGTTGTCGTTGTTTATGCCAGGTCTCTTTTTATTTTGACGTGTTTTGTGAAGATTTCATAATGATCTCGAGGAAAGTTAACTTTCAAAAGAAGAGAAAGAGAAACGAACATTTCGTAATGAGCCGTCTAGGCGGCCGCCTCATTTTCGTAAACCCCCTGAAACATCGCAGCTTCTTAGAGGCAGGCTCTAACAAATCTGTCTTGTAATAATAAACAGCTTGATGAACGAGGGTGGAAGGGTTTCGCCGCCCCCACTTTGCGTGTGCAAATTGCGCTTGTAACTCTTGGTGGATTGCGTCACTTGCGCTTTCATTCGATGAGGTGATATTAACTGCGGTATGCAATCATTCATTAAATCCTTTTTTCTAGTTTCATGGTATTTCTGGTATATTTATCGTTAACTTCAAATTCTACAAACGCGCAAAAGACAAATAAAAAAAAGCTACGCCCTACGCAGCTGTTTAACCCTTCAAGTTAAAGCTATTTCAAACCTAAGTTTTGCAGCCAACATTTCCCACAAATCTAAATTTTTGTTTAGTACTCTAAACAAGCCAAGTATGTCAGCAATTCTGTGCCTGCAGTTCCCAAGCATGCAGGGGCTGTTTTTCTAAGTTGTACTACACTTCGCGACACAATTAGTGTGATCAACAACATCGATGGTTTTTCATAACATGCTCATGCTACTTAGTGTGTGTCACCAAAGTGTACCAGTTTTTTACGGTGGCCGGCATAAACGTATTTAAGGAAACTGTTGGGTTTGTTGAGTCATTTTAGTGATGGAAGGGAAATGTAAAAAATGCCGATGATAGCGAGTTTTTGCTTATTTATCGTACTTTTTTAAAGTTAAAAATATAGTTATTATAAAACCACCATTTATTTTGTTTGTAGCACGAGCATTATTCCACTAATCTAACGCGGCGGAGAAAAGCAGTTGGAAAGACAACAACAAAAAAAAAATCACCGTGGACGTATATTGTGCATCTGGGGTATCTGCCTTGGGATGCTTTCATAAAATTTTAAAGGATAATATATTTCTTTTTTGCTTTGCTTTGGAGCGTGTCAAAGAACGTCTGTCGGACCCCAAGCTCGCGGTTTTTAACAGCGCAACGGTGCCATTTCGTTTGACTTTTTTATGTTTTTGCAAAGTCGCGTTGATAGCATTGGTTTCTTCAAATAGAGGTTACAACCTAAGAACAACTCTGAGACCGACTTGTGGTGACGGAAATATGAAAAACGGTATAAGTGACTTGAAGAAAAATAACGTGTAGTTTCAAAAAAGCCACTCTCCACCTGCTCGTTTTTCATAGAACATCATAAAGCCGGGGTCACATTGCTTATACGCCACACAAACGTCAGTCTGCATACAGATTCAAACGCGAGTCACCGCAAGATCCGTGCTTAGAATGCCGCATGGCAAAGAGTTCAAAGATAAACTTGGTACGGGCATTCGAACTATGGACATTACGGTGGCTCGCATTTGCGGACTGTCTTTTGTACGATGTATGAAAAGTGTAATCCCAGCTTTACAGTACGAAGCGCCGACTGAGTTATGTGGACGATGTGTCAGCACTCAACTGTTTTGATTGTGTGCAATTTCGGGTTCACATGCCAGTCTAGGCGGCGATGACTAATGTCACATCCGCGCCCACGCCCTGCATTCTTTGCGACAATGTGGTGCGGTTATTCAAACCCCAGGTTCAGCAAACAATGATAGTAAATTTGTGACTTACACTAGGGTTTGACCAGTGCTGTCCGACGTGTGATCATAGCGCGAATTCCTACATCACGTACTAAAGCACTCTTCTGGCGCAAGACAATATAAAAAAAAAATCGTTTCTACGAAGAGCGGCTTGACGTAAACAACACCTGTTAAAAAACAACGAAAGCACTCTATCCTCTATCTGGAGTCTAGCCTTAGAATACAAGGGACGAAAAAAACTTAAAAACACCTACAAGAATAGACCCTCATCTCTTTTCTGTCACGTGATTTAGAGAATACATTTTACGAGTGAAACAATCAGTCGCAGCATGAAAAACGTTAAGAGTGAGTTGATTTTACGCCCCCCCCCCTTTTTTCCCCAGTCGCCTAAAACAAAAACAAACAACTAAAAAAAAAACAACGAGCGAATTGAAAAATAAATAAAAAAAAAAAAAAAAAAAGCGATCTGTTCTGAAAGACAATCCAGTGCAGACACAGCTGAAATGATCACTGAGCAAAACAAAGGATAGAGTTCCTGACCCTTGCGTCGCTCTCGCTTTAATTTACTTGTTGCTGACTTGTTGTTGTCGTTGTGGATATTATTGTTTGTCCAATGCCTCGATTTTTTGTCTACACTTCTATTCTGCTTTTCTCCATATCGCTTGCCCTGTGTTTTTGTTTTTGTTTTGTTTTATAGCGGGGAAGTCATCGGAATAAGAAGAGCAGCACCGCTGGGATTAGCGTCTCACCCCGTACCTGACAGGTTGGAGCGAAGGCCGAGGTACAAGGAGGGAGGCCAAGGCTGCTCCCCAAGTGCTCTCACGAGGGCCACCGGTCTCGCGGTCGACGAGATCGCGGACGCCATGTATCGCCCGGTTGCAGCCCCAGAGACGACCTTCTTGGCAGTCGTGGGCGTGAGTGGGAAGGCGCGTGTGCACGCGTGCGTATCACTGAGTGTTTGTCGTGTATTTCGCTTTCTTACTCGCTATCTCTAGATTGTCATTTTTTTGTATGTGACTACCTTTTTCTTCTGCAGGGTGGTTGAGAGAGAAAGTTAAAGAGAGTGCCGGTTGCTCTCCCTCTTTTTCGCTCTCTTTCTTGACTTCGTATTTTGTGCGTGCGACTCTCCCTCTTTCAGTTCTGACCTGACACCTCTTTTTTGGTATCTTTCTTTCCGACGTGCTGCCCGATTGTTATTACAAAGCGCGTTTTTTTAAAGCTTTTTTTATTATGATGTTGCAAGCTGGATAAAAATGATGATATTTTTGCGTTAAATACACTGCTTTCTCACTATATCCTTCTTTTACATACACAATATTGACCTCGCTTTATATATATATATATATATGTATAACTTTCTAGTTTCTCTCTTTATTTCATTAGACTATATTGTATCTCTTCCACAGTTTCTGACGTACGGAGGCAAAAATGTTGTCAACGACCTATATTGACAGGGGGCTTCATTTTTGCGCAGTTCGAAAATACAAGTTTGCGCGAATAAATAGCCAACTCCGCTCAACACATGGCACTCGTGGGTTATTTACATTAATCACTTGCGAAGTTGATAGGCAGACCAGATAGGATGTGTTTTTTTTTTTTTCCCCAGCCCCAAAGCCAGAAAAAACAGCGCTTGATTTAATTTTTACCACGTTCGCAACACCTCAATTTACTTTCAAAACCTAAACGTCTAACCACACTTCAGCGTCCCTTGATGCTTGGGGTAATTCCCTTGCGGCTACCCGTCTAGGGTAAAGACACAGCTCACCGGTTCAACAACACGAAGACATTTAACGACCGTTATCGCCCGCGCCGCGATCCCAAAATCCCCCGCGCATTCGCTGCGACGGCCCTTTAACAGCGGCGGAGCGCCGCTCGCGTATCCAGTTGCCCTTGGCCCCCTCGCAGTGCAGATGATCGCTGACGATTGTCGGAGGAGCAACCTGGGCCAAACGCTTTGAATCCGCAGGTTGCCAACATGCTTCAAAAGGAAGGCTTACTGCTTCTTTGCTCAATTTTACATAGTCATTCTCGTCACCTCAGACATAAACAGTGCGCTAAAGCAAATGCCACTGTTTCCTTTTTTCTTTCTTTTTTCTTTTTTTGCGTGGAAACATTGCGGGCGGTGCCCCTAAGATACGTTGCTAGCTAACCGAAACACAGCCTTTTTACAGTTCCTCGCTCGGCTAACCGCTCGGTCGTCCTTGTAAGGGTCACGCGCACTGTCTTCGTAAACCGCAGGAATGAATCCGGCGCTCACGAACGAAGCGACTGATGCCCCATACAGCGTAACGGACGCTGCTCACGACACAACACCGGCCCTAAACGCGACACAACGAACTTTCTCCGCCTCTCGGGTGAATAAAAAGACGGTGCCAGAGGGAACAAGAAAGAGAATAGCCGGCGGAAGACTAGCGCGGCACAAAACTACAGGAAAAATAAAATCACGATCGTATAGCGAGTGAAAGACGGCAGCGTTCTAACGTCATCCGAAAGCACCAAAAGAGGAAGGCGGACGCAACGCGGGTCTGCTGGCGCGTCGCCAAAGTTGCGGCGCATCAACCACCGGTACTGACTAAGTCGACGAACAAAAATTTTTTTAAGGGAATATGCATCCCAAAAAACGGCCAAATTAAAAAAAAAAGATGTGATTTTAAGTTTTAGTGTGTTTTGTTATCCTTACATCTTCATATTTCACGTATAAAAAACTAAACGACAGAATATGGTGGCCATCTTCATCAAAATTCTCTAACTTAGTCATATTCCCATTTGAAGACCTTCAGGCAACCTTGAACGGCACAAATATGAGCCATGCTCGTGTGCGAGGTCTACAAATTGTAAAGTCGCCTGCCATCACAATTATTTTGAGAAGTGGGCCTAGCCATCTCCTCTTAATTGCAACCTTTTTTAGCTTTAAGTTTTCACAAGAAAGAATAATGAAATCATATTTGTTTTCCACCGTAATGGAGTGCGGTTTACACAACTATGATTGCATATTCGAAAGCGTTTTCTCTTTGCAAATTTGAGGCATCTTTACAGCTTGCGCAAAACGCGTTTTCATATTAATATTGTACTATGACAACCAAATTTTCCATGCATAAGCCTGAGGACACGTAGAATGGAACTAAAAGGGTCTAATTATAATATGTAATATATTTATGAAAACTTAGAAAAAAAATATTTCATCAGCCCTTTGAAAATAGTGTTTTCGTGATTTTTATTTATTTCAATATAAGAGAAAGTTTTTGCACGTATTATGTTTTTTTATTACACTCAGTGCTTTAAAGTGAGCTAATTACCTTATTTTACTAGATTGTTTTAATTTTTTTTGCCCTGTCTCACGCAAATGCAAGAGCATTTTTTTTTGCTTGTGCATTGCATATAGAACACAAAAAGTGACGCTATATTAAAATCAACACCAGGTTAACAAAAAAAAAATAGCTCAAGCACTATTAGCTGTAAAACATTCATTCATTTATTACAGATATGTGCATATAATGTTTTCTCCTGGCGCATGTCCGCTTATGGCCAAAACAAAAATGTTCTAAGCGTCTTGCAGACACATAAACAAGAACGAAATCAAACAAGACTTCTTTTGTCACTAAAATATTTTGAGAGCAAAATTAAAGAAAAGCTACGTCATGCCGAGTGCTATTAAAATGAATCAATCTTTTTGATTTAACTGTGTATAGAAGACACCATTCATTTTTATGAACGTTCCAGTATTCTGAAGTGTATTTCATTGTGTTGTCATAACCCATGCAATCCTGACAGGGGCGATTTCGCCAGTGCAAGTACCTGGGCGTGAGATTTGAAACGGGCAACTGAGATTCATAGGCCGCGATAGTATAAAATTGACAGGCGACGAAAGGCAATAATGTATAAGGTACCTAAAAACAAAATTTGCGCGTTCGATAAACGATTATTTATACGTATCTTTAACTGATTTAGCTGTATTGTAGCAAATAAATAAATTTTGTTCTATTAAAAATAAAGTACTTCTAGAAAGGCAACAGTGCTAAGGCATTGTCTCTGAAAAAGTAATGCCTTTCGAGGTTGCATTTCTTGTGTCATCAAAGTCAGATATTAACAAACAAAAAACATATATAATAGCTAAATGACTTTTACCGCAAGATGCAGCTCGAGCAAAAGCGAGTCGTCGTGCCGTCGAACTTTTTTGATTAGTTAGTTTTTCTTGAATTTTTTTTGTGTTTTGTGTTTACGGCATCCCGTACATTACCGAATAAATGGCGTTTTATTTATTTTCAGCTTTTCCCACACAAAACGGAACGGTTTGAGTATTAAATGGACTGCGTATATACGACAATATAAATATAAAAAAATTACAATTTTTATGTGTAAATTTTTACGCTAAACTAATACGTCCAGGTGAAACAATTTGCATGAATCAGATTCAAAGAGGACCCTACGAGAGTACGAGTTCTAAAACCCCGAGTCGACCCTTACGAAAATTCCTAAAGGAATGGAAGTCAAAATAACGAATTTGAGATTGAAGAGCCCGGGAAAAACGTGCTTGGCAGCACATGAACAACTTTCACTTTTTCACGTCGTTGAAAGCCCTCGAGCGAAAATATTTTGCGCCGCTCAAAAGACGGCGTCTGTGGCCAAGATCGACACAAAGTTTGCGTCCTAGCTGCATCATAGAAAACCAGCGGCGTGGAAGATGCTTGGTCTACTGGGCTCGGCTCTCGGTTGTTTTCCGCTTTGCACGGGCGTGCTTTCGTTGTGTTACTTATTTTGACTCTTTTTTTTTTTTCGCGTCCGTACCACAACGCTAACCCCCGTTCGCGTTTTAGTACGAAGCCATCACCGCTTTGTCTCTGCGGAAGCGTATACCGCTGGGTGGCTACGCGAGTTGGGAAGACTTTTCGCTCGCGGAAGATAGCCTCGGCGGTCGTAAAGCACGCTTTGTCTTTTAGTGTTTCTTTGTGGGTGTGGTGTGTGAATAAGCGTTGGTTCCCGGCCAACGAACGTAGAGTTGGCGTTGGTGGGAATCCCGGCACAGAAAACATGGGCCGAGTCTGGCAGCCACAGGAACGACCTTGTGATAGGCGCGCATTGACGGATCACCAGTTTTGGTGTTGAGAGAGCCAAGTGCTTTTTCCTATCTCGCTATTCCCTTAAAACTAGAGCTAAGTTACTCGTCCGCCATTACGATGTGATAAACATATGCAGAAGGTAATACTGCGCAAAGCAACGGCATATCGCGAAAACAAATATACCTTAAAACAATAAAAGTATTGACTGAGGCAATGGATCATAATTAATTAGTTTTTGTTTAAAAAAAATACAAGATGTATTGCGGCAAGGGTTCTAACTTTCGAAAAAAAAAAAGAAAACCAACCTCTTAAAGGCCAAAATGAAAGAAAGAGTTAAGTCTAAATAGTACGTAAATAGCAAAAAAAAATTGCTATGTCAACATCGGTGTTACGTACGTTTGTAAACACGTAAAAGCGTAAGTCGAGCTCTAATTGTACTAAAATTATTCAAAAAAGCAGCAACAACAACAACAACGGTGGTTGCTCTTGAGGTTTCTAGAAAATAGTTTCCTCGCAAAAACACTGCAATAAAAATCAAAAAGCGTAAATATTCGTTCAATATCGATGCAGTTATCTTGTTGGCAATTGTACCCGAGCAGAAAAGCACATCCGTGAGGACAATGTAACATGCAGAAGGCCTATTAATTATCCCGCCCAAAGAGACATTTGGCTATAGTCGGTGACAGGTTAAGCGTTGAGGGGTAGCTCCTCCCACCTCTTTCCACTTTAGAAGTGTGAACGCTAGAGAGGAGGCGGCCTCCTCTCCGGCGTTCGCTCTGCTAAAGGGGAAAGCAGTGGGAGGAGCTTTCACTCGACTCTTGACATGTCACCGACTATAGTCCTAACTAGAGTTCGGCATAATCTTAGCACGAGTACCCTGACTGACATCAACAGCGTCTGGCAGATTCTGGTTCTATGAGGCTGGAACTAGTATCACTCGTGATCGCAAGAAATCGGAAACATACTTTCGTTTTGCCACTCACTATAGATCCCAGACCTTCTGCCATAAGCTTTCGAACTGCGTTAAAATACCAGCGCGGTCATTGTGGCTGAAAAAACAAACGAACAAACACTCTGGAGAGACACTAGTCTAACAACCATGGTCGCATCTTGTCCTGACGGGATCTACGCATGCCATCAAAAAATGGCGGCGCCCCAAGGCACTGTACACTAATTCGACTCTCTGACGTCACGCCAATTCGGTGGCGCTGCTGTCGGCCCACCAGATTGAAGAGCCTAAATTGCATAGTGTCTCCAACTGCTCGATAGAGGTCACGTGGCTTATGGCCCACTCTTGCAATACCGGCTGCGAGGAGGTGGCGAAGGCGTTGATCGTCTGCAATTGTCTCAGCCTTTTCGCCTGCTTTCCTTCTCCCCACGCGACAAGGCAGCGCATGCGCACTTACGACCAATCTCCGCGGGAGGCGTATGCCATCAAATTGCAAAAGGCTCCCCATGGTTTGCGATGGAACCTCTCTTCAATCTTGGCTCTCTACTCCTGATGCTCAAACGCTTCATCTCGAGCGAATCTGATTTGTGTCCACGGTCAGTACCACACCTAGTGAGGGCAAATGTTGGCTTCTTTGTTGACAGCGTCTTGGTTTAAATACAAACGTCTTCATTGGAAGCGGCTCTGCTGACATGAAAATAGTCGGCACATCGGCAAAGGTTTTATTGAGCATTTCGGTTCCTATTTGATCTGATTTGTATTCAGCTGAACCCGTTCGACATTTAATGGCGCGGTTGCGAGTGCCTCAAATTGCTTATGAGGAGCGGTGCCGCCCATCAGTAACGAAAAAAAAAAAAACAACTACCGTTCCCCAAAGGTTGTGGCGTAGATCACCAAACTTCTCCAAGGCAAACTGATACCAATTTTTTGAAACTCACAGGGTTGATGAGCGAATTTCTTAACAAGATGTATATTGCGAGAGTGATATTATATACAATTATTGTGCAAGATGTTATTAAAACCCAAACTGAGTTGGAATGGGATTGCAGGCGATCCTTCTAAAGCAGCGCTAGGGAATTATTAATTTAGTATTTAGATAACTAGGTGAATAAACAAAAACATTAATGTCAGAAAAAGCTGTGACCGTTGTCCTCCGAGTGTAATATTTTAGATATTGAAATCGTCCCTCTGCGGATCTAGCCCAGCAAACGGCATCACTTTTTCCATGCGTGAAGCAGACCGGTAAGTACCTTTTTTCTAAAAAAAACAAATAACAAAACAGTGCGCACGGACAAGTTAATGCACAGATTGTGTACTACTGCTTTCCCACTAAGTCTCACCAACTCTCCAGAAGATAACATGTTTAATGCGTCAGCATTAAAACGCTGATTTTGACGAAAACCCGGCCGCGTCTTTCTTTTGTCAGTTGTCGCGTGCTACGCTCCCTTTGGTCCGAAGCGCTGACGTGAGCACGCTTCAACATCTCCCTCTCTCTCCGGTGGTGATAAACTGACAGACACCGCCGGGTTTTCGTCAAAACGAGCCCTTTCTTTTTCGGCAAAATAACGCGCACAGCTGATGCGGAGCCAGATAAGAGGAGGCGCCGCGCAACTCCTCCTAGCTAACAAAGCCGTAGTGCTGAATGACATGGCTTAATCAGAGAAGAACAACGCCGGACCAACGAGGTAGAGGGCCTTAGAGCGATAAACTGGCAGCTGAAAGTGACCCCCATTTGGCCGCCGCTATGTTTCACAATTTTAACTACTAGACACGTGACCTAAAGTTTTACGTCTACATTTTAACAAAGTAGTACGCACAAATAATTGCTTATTGATCTTTAATAACAGCACCGCCGAGATAAGTTATGTTTCGCTTGCTTTAAGTTCAAAATGGGATTTCACGACAAAAGCTCGGGCAGCTTCGCAATGCCTCCGCTGGATGCTGTACGCCGCGGTGCTCCATTTTTTTTTTATTGGAGCTAGACACCAGAGCTGGCCAAATTACTCTTTTATTGTAATTAAATTACATTACTAACTACTTTTCTAAAAACGACTAAAATGTAATAAATTACAATAAAAATCACCCCCAAACAAAAGTAATGAATTACAATTACAAATTACCACATAAAAGTAATAACATTGCATTCAAAATACTGGTTCGTATATTTTAAAAGAGGAGCTAAACAAAAAGAAAGAACGCACTCCGCTCTGCATTTGCAAAGTAACAAACGTCAACCGCAACGCCTAGCCAGTGGGAAAAACCAGACAGATAAGGCGCACCAATATGCTCTCCCAAACCGAAATGACCAACCTTGGTCTGTCTGTGTCGTGGGTTCATGTTTTTCCGAAATACCTATTTTTCACGCTGTCGATCCCCGGATGCGTGTGGGTTCGGATTGCCTTGCTATTGATTATTCCTTCGGGTTGTGTCATTTTTGTGTGAACTTCAGGGCAAGATAATCTTCAACGAGAACAAAAGCCATGCTTGGGGAAGCCTATCCTTGGTCACAGCAAAACAAACCCAGCAGGATATAGGTGACATGACCCTCTAGTCCGACCTAGAGTGCCTTCAAACAACGCGCACATAAAGGCACCGGGATCGACCGTCACACGAACCAGCGGCCACAAGCGAAAACCGCATTTGTTGTTTCTTTCTTGTTATTTAAAAAAAAAAATATGTTTTTTTTTCTTTTCAAATGGAAAAACTGCTTCATTTTTTGTTCATTTCCGGGCAAATAAAAAAATACATGCCTGAAATATTCAAAAACTAATTACTATTTTAATTACAATTACATCCACTAGGGTAATTCATTACATTACTAAATTACCTACATCAAAGAGTAATGATTTGCATTAAAAATTACTCTCAAAAGTAATTTAAGTACTGTAATTCACTTACGGTAATTTCCTTACTGCCGCCTCTGCTAGACACTGACATTAGTGGCTAACAGTAATGAAAAAAATAGTTTACCATGTTTTTTACCGCGATCGCAATAGAAATCTCGGCTCAGTTTTGCGTAAAAGCCTCAGGAGTTTGAACGGTCACGTGTCTAGTGGTCAAAACTGTACAGCATGGGAGCAGCCAAGTGCGCGTCACTTTTCCCTGGTGAACGGGATACAAGTTTATCGCTCTAAGCCCCTCTACCTCGTTGTGCTGGACACAAATTGAAAACCAGTGCGGCTTACTCTCTAAGCGCTCGGCTTAGTGTCAAGTTTGAGCCGAACATTGACGCTATTGTCATGTCAAACCTTTGCCCAGCGTTGGCGTTATCTGGCGACACCATCTCGTTCAGCACTACGGCTTTGTTATCTAGGAGGTGTTGCTCCGCGGCACGGTTGAATGCGGCCGTGCTCAGCTGCTGTCGCCGGTTGATCCTTGCTCTAGGTTTCCGTAGTTGCGGTGCTTCGGCTGACATCTGTGTGCGTGGTTCTTTCCACGAGTGATACGAATGAGGTTCCTTCCAAGAGTGGTATGGATGTAGTTCTTTCCACAAAAAATATAAACGACCGTACCCAAGGGCGTCGACGTACTCTGAGTGGCAGAGTACAAAAAGGGGGTAAAATAAATTACAGGAAGATTCATTGGTGAATTCTTGGGGAATCCGTTGGCGTGATCCTTGCGAAACGCCACACACGTCCCTCTTTGGGAAACGCTAACACTGACCCCGTAACAAGGCCAAAAAGAGGCAGCTACAAATAGAGGAAGCAAAAGAGAAAGCCAAAAGAAAAAAGTGAAGGGATCAGCGTTAGTGTTTCCCAAAAGTAGACGCGTGTGGCGTTTCCAGGGGTCATGCTAACGCAATCCCGAAGAATCCACCAATGGATCTGCCTGTAATTTTCAAAGGATCGCTAGTATGGAAGCTTCCCGGGGTAGGACAAGCGATGTTTTGTGCTGCTGGTGAAAAAAGAAGAAAACAGTGCTGTTCGTCACGCTAGTATGGGTGGGCACGCTAGTACATAGGGAGCGCGTTTGCGGCAAGGCGTTCGGTTTCAACTTTAAGGGCAAACTTAACGGTACTCTGTATTGTACCGCGCCAGTTTTAGCTACACATATGTTCGTTTGTTTCGTGCTATCGAGAAAGAAGCAAGCAAGGGGATGTGTCGGCCTCCATGCGAGGCCGAGTCGCTACCTAGCTTTTAGAAAAGGAGATCTATATATATACTTGGGTGAAACAGCGCACAAGATTTACACTCAGAAGGCACGCACACAAAAAATCACACGTACACAGCGCTGTGTACGTGTGATTGTTTGTGTGCCTGCCTTTTGTGTGTTAATCTTGTGCGCTGTGTCCCTTAAGCATGAGCAACCATCTCGCCCAAGCCTCCGTTCTCTCAAGAACTGTACAGTCAACGAAGGGAGAGAAAAAAAAACGGAAATGGAAAGAGATGAGGGAGTTGAATGTTCATCAATCCGATACTACGGCGATCTTTGTGGAGTGCTACGCGAATAGAAACCAGCATGAAGCGGTACGAACATTTTAGCGTCTACTCACGGCAGAGGCAACAAATTTGGCCTGATCGTACTGAAGTGTACCACAAGGGCGATAAGTGGCACGTAGTATATCCGACGGATTTTGAAAAGTGGGGCATATAGTTGCGTTGCACCAATGGTGGCGGCATGTCTATGTCTGTGGTAGTAAGCTGATAAGGTTGCAGCGGAGATGTCATAACGTCATATGCGAAAAGCGAGAAAAGTTGTACCCTGAAAGGAATTACAAGTTGATTGTCTCTGTAGCGCTTTCTTCGCATCCACATTTTGTGTACACTAAAGCCACTTTGCAATGCCGCTTTCTCAAGGGTGGACTTTCGCAAGCTACCCGGCCATTTCTCAGCCTCCACTTTTTCCCACTTGGCGGCGTTGCCTACCTCGGCGTTGCGAATACCCTCGACTCAAATTTGCAAAGTCATGCCGAGGCGGTTGTGCTCACTGCTCAACAAAGGGTACGTAGATGCTTCCCACTTCCGCAAATAGGGTCCTGAGCAAGAACAGTCCCTGACGCTTGTATGAACAAATGGGCTAGTTTATGAGAAATGCGTTGGTGCATAGACACCGTGGAAATGCAAGCATCAGCAGGTGTAGGTTGTACCCAAAGTGAGCTGCGTTGTCCTATAGCGCCAAGCTCGTTGTCAAATCACGTAATATGTAGCACGTTATTTTTTTAGCGCGCAGCTCTTAAGCGCCCGTTTCCGGCTTAAGTGGCGTAGGCGTCGCCGTCGCCGTCGGCGTAATTGCGCGCTGTATTATGGAAAACGTCCCAATAATGCACTACGGTGACGCGCGCGTTGCATTAAGGCGCATTCACACTGAGCAAAAAGCGCGCGTTGCGGTCGACGTCGACGCCGGCGTCGTAAAAGACGAAGAGTCACACAGGGCCACCCGACGGCGGCGTCTTCTCGAGGAACTTCGCGTTTGTCGAGGGAACAGGGAATTTTTTTTATTTGTCTGCTTCGTATGATTGTTGTGCCTTGCTTTCGCGATTGCACATACGGTGGGAGACAACCGTTTTCACTGAATATACAACGGCGATGATTATATACACGTTTACACTCCGGTTATATGCAGCATTGGCGAAAGGCACGGACTCGAGTGGGCAGCTTCAGAAGGTGCTCTTTTTGCCGCTTTTTGTGCAAACAAAGCACGGTGCTACTCCGGCGCGTTCGTACCTTTAACATTGCACGCAATTGTGCGAGAGTGTTTTCGATGAAGAGCTGTTGTATTCCGTAGTGGTGGGTGCACACAAAGGCTACACAACACATTGATTGCTTCCGCACAGTCGGAGGTCAGAACACACCGCGAACTTCGGTAGTAGCTTTCGCGCAAACGATGAAGTGTAGTTTCACGGCATTGTACATGCACATAAAACGCTCCTCACAGTCAAATGTTCCAATCGGCTTGCTTCTCTCCACGCTGAAATGCTTCCAGCCACGTTTGGCGAATGCACAAATCCCTCGACCCCTCTGCCCTGGCTCTGCCTTTTCGCCTTCATTGTGGGTCGAAAATAAAAACAGCGAAAACATGTCCTAACCGGAAAAGGGCGACACATCACGTGCGGATGCTCGCTAATTGGCTCAAGCGCGCGTCGAGGGAAAAATTAGTCCAAATGCGTTGTCTCCCTGCGTCGTCCTCCTCGGCGGGCGACTTTTTTCAATACAAAAATAAGGGAAAAATTCACCCCACGAAGCGCGTCTTTCCGCTGTGTGAATGCGCCTTTACAGGACGTTTCCAATAATGCACCGCACGGGAGGGAGAGGAAGGAAGGGAGAGGGGGAGGAGGAGGAAGGAGGAGGGGGAAGGGGAGGAGGAGAGAGGCTGAGGAGGAAAGACGAGGAGGAGAAAGAGGAAGGAGGAAGAGGGAGGAGGAGGGAGGGGGGAGGAGGCGAGGATCACGGGAGGAGTAAATGAGGAGGGAGGAGAAGAGGGTACGGATGAGGAGGAGGGGCATACCGTCCCCTCCGTACCCTCTCCTCCTCCTCCTCAAGAGCTGCGCTCTAATTCGAAATTACAGGGAATTGTAAACGTCTTTCATTTTTTTTTTTTTTTTGTAAACCAAACTTCAAAACTGCACAGGAATTGTATTTGTTCCCTTTGTCGACGCTAACTTTTTTTTTTTTTTGCGTAAAACCAGCGCCGCATTTTTTCTGGTTGTGGGTGGGGCTCACTTCCCATTTTCGATTATCAGATAATGCCACACTGCAGTCAGAAACACCAGTTTATGTTGCGTAGTGATAAATACAGGCAGGTGTCAGCTCTACGTAGCGCTCAGGGAAAGTTTGGACTTCCGAAGCTCTGTTCCCTAGTCGTCGCTGGTTCCTTCTCCGCCAGGTTGCAACAAAGAAACCCCGAAGGTCGCTCGGTCTTCGCCGTTCCGCCTGGTGCGCCCCAATTGTCTCTGGGAAGGGAATCATAAAAGCTGATTGGCCGAGCCCTTTGAAAATCGGCTGACCTAAGCGGAGCCGCGGAGGCGTTAAAGATTTAATTTGTTATTTCCTTCACCGTGGAGTACACCGTGGATTGGCCTCCGTTGATTGCCTCCCGAAATTGATGCCTCGACAATCCCTTCCTTTAGTTCCGCTCGTGACAAAAAGACAAAACAAAAATAAAAAGTAAGAAGGGCCGAGAAAACTCGAGATAGTGGGAGGAGAATATATATATTTATATATATTGATGAACTATAGTAAACGTGAGGACGAGAGGAAGAACAATGCGACGTAAAGATGCCAGAAAGGTTTGTAGCTGATGGCGCATGCCACAAAACACACACGCCCCTTTTGGTCTAAGAAAAAAATGTGATGTGTGTATATTTTTAGAAGCTGAACTTAGTCTGCCTCAACGGGCAACTTGTTTCTCCGCTCAGCAATTTATCCTGTGCTGCAAAACCGCTAGCCTGGGGTCTTTAAGATGCACTACGCAGTAGTGCTACACGACCGCACGCCGATACGATGCTCATCCGGATTGAGACGGACAGGTGTGGGGATTGGACCCAGGATCCCTGGGTTCTGCAGCACGAGCTTTCGCTCCACGTGCTCCGAGCTGGTGTGTACTAGCCCACTCAGCCATCGATCCCCGCTTCCTATTGGGCTGCTATCGCCGCTACCGTTGCGCCGCCTTTCAGGAGCACGCTCCTATTGTCCAAAGGCTGCCGCCAGCAACGCGCCGCAGGTGACGCACGGAAATTGCGCTGATGCTCCACCATTTTTGAGTCAAGCGTATACCACTCATAGAGTCATTAACAATAAACGCTAGAGGTTCAGGTGGCGCTAGTGTGCTGTTGATTTTGAAGCAAACAACAACCAGTCTAAATTTGACTTCCGGTAATGCATTCCTATAGGAAAATGCAAATGCGTTTTCTCTTAGCGCTTGATTATAAGTGCAAATATTGCTTAGTGTTGTGACAGAATAAAAAGTTTAGAACTTTTTACAATTGGCGTAGAGAAGTATATGTCATTTAGAGCGTTTTCTTTTTTAGAACTCATGGTGTCTAACACGGAGCCGAAATTGGCGTAATCACATGTATAATACGTGTTGACGTTGCAGACAGTTAAACTATAGGGCACATATTTACACATATAGACAATGCTATGAAGCGCACAGAGTGAATTCGCTTGACAAAACACCCAAACGATGCTAATATATGCCAAATCAAACAATCAAAACAAACGACAAGAACGAAAAGTGGAGTTATTAAGCGAAGAACACGTACTGGATTAGTAACAAACTGTGAATGAATAATAAAATAAAGCAGTAACCGAGAGTTGTTGCTCTGAAATAAATACGATTGTTGTTTCTCTAAAATAAATAAGTTTTGACTTCTTCCTTCTGGCTTTGCATAGGTAAAAAATATAGCGTCCTGCTCCAAGCGACCGCGCGCTTGGGGTAGGACTCTCCAAGCGCACGGTCGCGACATTTTGTTACATAAAATATATATATTTTTAGAGTAATACCCGCAGTTGCGTCACGTAGCCTTTTCTATTTTTCTCGTGAATAATCACGCGCAGACTTCCGGTACGAATAAATCAATGAAATAACATTGGCCCACTTTTCGTCTTCTATCCACAATTCCCGAGCGCGATTCAACCCGAGTCAAAAAAGTGTTGCACATCGCAAGAAAAAAAACGGGAATGCCTAGGTTGTTCGCCGCATTGGGGTCCAAGAACCTCGAAGTGAAGCCTTTGAGATTGTCAATTCACACGTAAGTAGTGATCGAATATTTTGCGACATAATCACTGAATATGAAAATTAACTAGTTTTACCACGGGATCGCGTATATGGCTTGCATCTAAGCTCTTCATTTGGTATTCTATACTTCCTCGGAAAAATGACAGCCTTCTGCAGAAATGGCTCCTTGCATGTCGGACCGACTTTGCTCTAGCAGCGCACCACGTAATTGCTCGCAACACTTTGAGCTGCACTCTCTCAAAGAAGGGTTGTAAGGAAGAAGAGCAGGCTCAAAGAAAATGCGGTACCCACTTTTTCTGCAGCCTCAGCATTGTGTGTCATTACACGTGTATGATAACAAAATACCAGTATGCCTGTTGAAAATTTATTGTCTTTACTGTGTTTATACTTAGCTCAACAAAAACGCAACACAAAATCAAGTGATAAAATATTAAAATTAAAACTAACGCGAAATAAACCGACCACATATGTGTTATCAACATGCCGATATGCCTTTTCGAAATGTTATGAGAGCATAAAACAAATGTAAACCTCCCTTATCATGACTACAAAAAAGCTGTAAACGTCATCGGGGAATGAACCTTCAATAGTAACAAGGAGGTAAACTGGGCGAGCTGGTAAAAGTTTGACATGGTGGCTATAACAGCTTCAAAAAACGAGGAGGATAAAAGGAACAGACACTAAAAGACAACCAGTTGTTGTCCTGCTGTGCCTGTTCCTTTCATCGTCCTGGATCTGTTCCACTTCCACTTTTTTTTCGTTGCTTTAACGCCTATCAGGCTTTTCACTCAGTCCGAACCTTGGCCGTGTATTGACCGTCTCTTGGGCTAAGAAATCCTACAGATCATACGCGTCATGATAGCCCTTTAGTACCAGAAAAAAAAAACAAGAAATACATTCTGACATGTGTTTCTTTCCCAGAGCACTGGCGAACGTAACAAAATGTTGATGTATTTATTTGTTCTACGTTTTTTTTTTTTTTTTTATATTTCCAGTTTGGGTCTTCATTGATCCGGCCACAGTCACTTTCAGTTTCGTTTCCGTCATCTGAATGCTATTACATCTTGAATAAACCTTACGCACCTTTTAATTTTTTTTTTGCTTTAATTGATAGCTTGTATTTACGTATTATGGTGTACAACATAGAAATGGGCCTCAATTTTTACTGATTTAAACATCGCTCATTAATAAAAAAATAACTAAATAAATGACACTTTTATAATTTAAATTCACATGATAAAAGTGGTATTTATTTAGTTCATGTTTGTTTTTTTTATAACTGAGCGATGTTTAAGTTAGCAAAAATGGATGTCCAGGTCTATGTTGTACACCCTGATATGTCAATACAATCCTATCAATTCAAGCAAAAATAACAATTAAAAGGTAAGTAGGGTTTATCTTTGCCAGGGAATAATAGTACATCAACGTTGTTTCTTTACACGTAACGGGTACTATGTAACATTATTAATAAAGCTGCATAGTACCCGTTACGTGTGAAGAAACCACTCTGATTTCTATTATTTCCTGGCGAAGAGATAAATATCAGGTACGTTTTCACATAGGAATACGCAGGAAGACTGGAAAAGTAGTCTTGTTTCTCTCTGCTTCAATTTGCAATCGGAAGTCTCGTAGATACTAGCGCCAGCTGAGCCTCTGGCGTTTATTCTGATAACTCTATGATCGCACCATGCACCACCTTAGGAGTACTGGTATGCAGAACCGAATTCATGCACTGTGTACAAATATGGCGTTCTGTTAAATCCCCCTCCCTCTCTGGTATATGCACGCGCAGGGTGTACGCGAAAGCATCCTTGACAAGCATGCAACCCCAGGCCACAACAGCAGAGACACGGTAGCGGTAATACGTCCTGCTTGCAATCACGTGCATATCAGCCGTTATCGCACCTTAACCAAGCCAGTAAACTCGCTTTAATAAACTATATTGTGCGATGCGGCTAGCCGGGGAGGTTGAGGGGGAGGGGTAATAAAAGCAGTAAACTGCTTTTATGGCTCCGCTACAGGTGAAGCTTACTGCCGAAACGCCACAAAATTACTGATATCCCTTCGGATAAAATATCAGCGGTCCATTAGACCAGTCAGTGAATCTCCGTGTCGAAATGCAGCGGCGCCGTCGTCGCTAGAGTCGGGGTTTTCGGTCCAGGGGAGCCGATAAAGGAATCAACGGAGCGCGTCGCGAGCGCCGGTGTGCCGACAACGACTACGGAGGCGATCAATGGCGCTATCCTGCGACCCGCTAGATGTATAACTACCTACTTCTATTCCGGGCCCTCGGGAAAGTTCCTTTTCCCGCCGCCTTTTTTGCCGTCCAAGGAAAAACGTCCAAGTCGTTTCAGAGTAGCTGAACTGAGGATCCGTTCGGCTAAAGACCTCAAGGGGGTCGCTTTTTTGGCATTGTTTGTCGATCTAGAGTCGAGGCGTAAAAAGAGCAGCATTGCAGCGATGGCGAGCATAGGACGGCATACCGGTATAAATAAAATATATAAATACACGGTATATTTTAACGTAAAACTTTCTTTGGCTAGTAACTAGGGATTTCGTGAAGCCGCAATTCGTGAAGCCGTAGCCTGTGATGTCACATGACGTCACAATGACGCTACATGACACAAAATCATAATGACGTCACACGGCACAGCGTCATGTGATCGATACATCAATTCAGTTTCGCCCGCTAAATTTAGCGTGGAAATTGACGTCGCGTGACCTGATGTCACGTGACCTATATGAAAATCTAGCTTCTCCGCTAAGTTTAGCGGGAAAGTGACGTCACGTGATGTGATGTCAAGTGACCTATACACCCATTGATCTTCCCCGCTAATTTTAGCGGAAAAATTAACCTCCCACGACCTACATATCAATTTAATTTCCCCACTAAATTTGGCGGGAAAATTGACCACACGTGACCCGATGACACGTAATCTGTATGCCAATTTATTTTCTCCTCTAAATCTAGCGTCAAAATGTACGTCACGTGACCTACAAAACAGTTCAGTTTCCCCGCTAAATTTAGAGGGGAAATTGACGTCACCTGATGTGGTGCTAGAACGTATCACGCATGCAACACAATAGACTATAATTTTTTTGTGCTATTAAAATACCAAACGTGTTCGATTGTCAAGGCTGCGCAGGCATGAAACCAGCGACATATCTGTAACAAGGCATTGATGGACCTTCAAAGTGGACATCCGTCCAACAAAACCGCGACGATATAAACTGCTTTGGGACCTTGAAGGGGCACTGACACGTCAAAATCGTTTTTTTTTTATTATTATTAGAAACGATTGAAAACGATGCCTCGACATTACCCTCATAATTTAAATCTTGGTAAATCAGTGTTTATGAAGTAAGAAAACAATTTCTAAATGTCGAATTTGAAGTTTCCGCGCGATCCGCGCCAGTGCAGTGACGTCAAATATTGAGCCGTCCGTCGAATCGAGTTCCTCTGACGTCTCCGAACCGCAACCGTCAACAGAAGTGTCGTGTTACGCCGGCTTCCCGCGAACAATCGGTTTCCTCCGTGCGTGCCGCCTATCGCTGCGAGAGGACGACTTTTTACTTTCGAGTTTGAAGTTCTTTTCGGGCCCTTTCACCGGTCTCAAATTCTTTGGAACGGTGTAAGGTCCAAGAGAACGCGCGGTGGACATTTTCAGAGCAACGTGAGGGGCCATGTCGCGCCAGTTCTGCGTGAAAGGCTGCCTCGGCGGAGTCAAGCTGAAACTACTATACACAGACACCAAAACGAGTTGTTTTGACCGTTTGACGATCTCGTTTTCGGAGTCTAAGAGGTCGTTAAGCACCTAAAAAAGAGCACTTCGTCCGATCCCTCGACTCGCCAATCTTCCCCTGAGACAAGCGTCGAGCGCGGCCATGTTCTCCGAGGGAGGATAAAATGCCAGGAGGCGACATCACACCGGACTCCGATTTTCGGTATTTCAAAAAGAAGGGCCGTAATGTGTTCGCAATTGCGTTAAAAATATATTTTACGAATGCCGTTATTAAATATTATCAAAATCTAGCTTACAAAACTGATAAATTTGAGAATATTTGACGTTCCAAAGCAAAATAAGCGTTGAGGTGAGGAGCGACAGAGAAAAACGCCCCCCCCCCCCCCCCAAAAAAAAAAAAAAAAAACCACCCGCGCGCGTGGTAACATTTTTTTTTTTGCTTGGTGGTATTTTTTTGCGTGTCTATGAGTACAACATGCATCGTTTTAGACAACAAAAAAACGACGTTTAGGGCGTCAGTGTTCCTTTAAGATATCGCGAAGAGCGAAGAGAGCGAGCCGAACTATTAGATTCGTGCGGAATGAACTCGTGCCTTCATCCTGATTCAAACTATTTGATCGCAGAATAGACTCTTGTAAAACGCAGTTGTGGCATGCGTCCGTAGACGTCGCATTCGAAAGAAGACGGTAGCACCAAGAAGAAGTCTCAATGCAATTTATCTCTCGAAAAGTCGACGATTATCGACCTCAAATACGTTTGACAACGCGCGTCAATCTTCAGTGTCGAAGATCAAGCCTCGCCTAGTGGCTTGCATTATCGTCGAGGCGCTTGCCAATGTAAAGTGTGGAAATGCAGAGCTGGCTCGCAAAACCACCCACGCGATAAGGTATTTGAATTAGAGTATGCATGGTAGACCGTGGACTGATGCTGTTTGGTAATCCCGAGAAGTAAAAAGCGAAACTCGGCCAAAGGTATACCTAAGGACATGCATTGTCGACGAGACTAAACCGTTCCGCAATCAATAACTTCGGCTTCAACGGACGCGCAGCGCAATGATCTGACTACTAGAAGCGCTGTTTAGTATCCTATCCTGTCAGAGAAGAGTAATAACTGTGCGCTTTGTGGTGTTCTCACAGTTTAAGAGGATAGGTGCGTAAGTGTTACCGCGTCAGTTTTACCAAATTCAGCTGGAGTTATTAGTACAGCGGACACAATTAAACGATTATTTTGCGTGAGATCATATCAGTTATACTTCATCATATATAATGAAGAAGAGGTATTGAGCGTAAACCGTACATTCGAAAGCCGCACCATGTATCTCCAAAACTAGAGAATTCGAAAAAACAAGGAGCAAAATTCAGTTTGATCATACAGATCTTTTTTTTTATTATTCTTTGTGAAGACCAGTTTGGAGCCCGAAATTTAGTCTCAGAAGAGTTAATTACAATTTCGAGGAATGCTGCTTTTTGTTTTGCGAAATAGTGACAAGTTGTGTTGAAGTGTAAAGATTCTTTTTATTTGTTGTTGTTTTGCGTTTGTAATTTGAAAACGTCTTTTTTGAACGCATTGCTTCATTTACACCCCCCCCCCCCTGCCTAATGCATAACGGCGCAGCAGGTATTTGCGTAAATAAACGTATACATGTCTAAGTATATTCATATATTATAAATATATAAATATATATAAATATAAATAAATAAATATATAACAACATATGCAAATTTATAAGTAAGCTTTACATGTTTACCTTATCGCGACTGTAGTATCCCCTCAAGTTCCGCAATTTGTTCATAAGACCGGGGTGTGCATCGGCTCTCGTCTGGCCCCCTGTCTCAGTGTCGTGTTCCTCGCAGCATAAGGAATCGCCATCAAATACGTTAAGAGAGATTGTGACTGCCTGTAGCTGAGCTGGTTGGTTGGACATTCTTCTGAAGGTTTCCAGCTGAACGCAGGGGGAAAAAACGAAGGAGGGGAGAAAAATGAAAGACGTTTACTACTCCCTGTAATGCCGAATTAGAGCGCATCTCCTAAGGAGGAGGAGGGGAGGGTACAGAGAGGAGGGTTTGCATCTCCTCCTCCATACCCTCTCCTCCTCCCCTTCTCCTCTTTTCGTCCTCCTCTCCTGCTCCTCCCTCGTCCTCTCCTTCTCCTCTCTCTCCCCCTCCTCTTCGCTTCCGCCTCCCCTTCTCCTCCCCCTCCCTCCCTCGTGAAGGTCGTGACCCAACTCGTGAAGGTCGTGACCTTCATGTGACCTTCACTGTGAAGGTAAGGACCTTCATGTGACCTTCTGAGCTTCAATGTAAAGGTCGTGACCTTCGTCATGACCTTCACGAGTGACCTTCATGATGTCACTCGTGACCCTAGTGACCCTCGTGACGTCACTCGTGACACTGGTGACGTCAAACATGACGTCACGTGTAACGTCATTATGGGGAACATCCCATAATGCAACGCGCGGTTACGAGTGACGTCACTCGTGATCCTAGTGACCCTGGTAACATAAGTCGTGACCTTAGTGACCCTGTTGACGTAACTCGTGACGTTCGTGACGTCACACGTGACGTCGCGTGTCAAGTCATTATGGGAAACGTCATAGGATGCAACACGCGGTTTCGCCGACGGCGACGGTGACGACGACACCGCTCAGCCGGAAACGGGCGCCTAAGAGCTGCGCTCTAAAAAGAGACACATACTGCTGGACTACCAACCGTTTACTGAAAATATTTTTTTTTTCATCGACACGCATGAATTAAAACGTTGCGTTCTCAGGGGTAACTTCTTCGGTGTGATTTACGATGGATAGCTTTCAAGTGCTCCCGACTTTGTTGCTCACATGGGGTGCTCGCTGCAGACAGCTTTTCCTTGGGAAAGAGCGTAATGGAGGTGGCGGTTACACAGTCGTCCCCGTTCGCCTCAATGGCCAGACACACGGATATCCCTTGCAAGCTGTTTTATGTGTGTTGCAACGATGGTAGCGCTTGAGAAATCAGGAGCACATTGGCATACTCGACAATGCGCCGGAAGGTAGCCAACTGACGTAACTGCGCCCACGGAAGCTGCATGCTCCCTGGTGTGGCCATTAATACAATGCCCAGTTTGCCCTATGTAGCATTTGCCACATGACAATGGAATATTGTAAAAGATACCTTTTTCGCACGGGTCCTAAGGTGTTCTGTGCGCGGTGCCGCAGGTGGACGCTTATTTTGGTCAGTCCTACGATTCACCTTACAAAACATGGCATATGGCTTGTTGGGGGCTGGGCAGGCGACCTGTACTCCTTGTTGGCCAGCAATCTTTTTTAGGCAATGATTTATCTCGTGGGTGTCACCGCGAGAAGTTTTGGGGGCTTCTTTCTTGTTGGTTGTGCATTATTCTTAGGGTTTTGCCGCACTTGATTACAGAGGTTTTCGCATACCGGTATTAAGAGTGTACTTGTGTACCCGGAGTCCAAGAATCTACAAATCTGTTTTTGAAGGCTGCGTCCGACCATATGAGGGAAAGATTTGTGTTATGTTGAGACGAGAGCTTTGGTGGCCGACCCTCGTTTTATAGTTTTTGAGTGCTCATACATCCAACACACGTGTGTACTTTTGAACTCTAAGGAGAGATGTAGAAACCGTATGAATTGGTTTCCTGGAAGTTCTTGGGTGAAAGATAATCCTGGCCAGCTGCACTTAAAGCTGGGAATGACAACATCCAAACACCCGTTGATCGGCTCGTACGCATCAGAGTTTCACAGTATGAGAAAGTTATCTACATACCGGAAGATGGCCTCGATGCATCCATATTTTAGATTTTCTTGGATATTCTTTCCGCATGCAGCAAGGTACGAATCGGATAAGTATGGGGCTACTCGGAATCCTATGCAGATTCCACTTTTCTTTACTAAGTGTTGCTCCTGGTGTGGTGCCACAGCTGCAGTAAGGTAGACGCCAAGAAGCTCCAAGAAGCTATCGATGCTCATACCAGCTGCATGTTTAAGCGTTGAAAGCCCTGCTCCTTGATGGTTTTTCGAAGGATCAGCAGAAGGGCGGCATGGGGGATCGAATAGTACATGTCCTATATATCTAAGGGGAAGCCCGAAACGATGCTACATTCTTCTTTCCGAAGAATGCATATCACTCGTTTTGAGTTTGATACTTTGAAGGGGTCGGTTACTTCAACTTTTGACAGCATCTTCGACAAAACCTGTGACACATGGCCTTGCAATGTCTGTCTCTCTGATACGATGGCGCGGAATGGAACCCTGTCTTTCTGTGTTTCTGCCGAGAGAAAGACACAAAATTGACCTAGCTGCGATCCTCTGATTTTGATGATGTGGTCGCTGCATTGTTCTTCTAAAAGTAATATTAGGATGTCTCCTTTTTTCTCCCCTCCTTCGTTTTTTTCCTCTACGTTCAGCTGAAAACCTTCAGAAGATTTATGAGAGATCCCCGGATAGAATTCATTATTTGTTACTTTGATGACATCTTGATTCTCTGTAAAAAAAAATCCGTAGAGTCAAGTAACGGATGCCGGGAATGCGTCATGAAATACTCTGAAAAAAGCTGCATGCGATTGACGTTCAATCATGACCTACTTGCCTTACCTTAGAATCCAAAGAATGCCACGTTTGCTGGAGGTATCAAGCTCGTTCCTGCAAAGAAATTCTACTGTCAGACTCTGAAAATTAAAAAAAAGTAATATGAGGGGTTGCCACCATAGCACTAACATTCGCCTTAAAAAGTCATGTGAACTGTGATAGAAGTTTCAATGCAAATATGTAGTCTACTTGAAGTTGGGTATCAGAGCTCGCGTCTGATAGCAATATGCGAAAGGGCATGCAACAATTTAAAGCGCGGTCCAGGAGACATGCAACAAACACAAAATAAGCCTGGAAGCCCCATAGTGGTTGCGCCATATCTTAATGACATTACCCACAGTCCGAATAAGGTAGCAGGCCGGCAAGGGGTACACGTCGTATAGTCTTCACCGAACAAGGCATATTTTATGTGTGGCAATATCAAAAAGTTTCCTTTTTGTTTTGGTGCGTTTAAACCTTATTGACCGTTTCGTTTCTCGATCAGAGAACGACGTCGCTGATAGTTCTTTTGAAAGGTTAGTGTCGAAATCTGCGTCCACATGATCCGTGTGTTAAACAGGGAGATAAGGTACAAAAAAGCTGCCGTATTTTGCAAAGCACGCCCGTTCTGGGGGATTCCCCTAATTATTCCAGAGAGCATTTTCTGCGAGTAATAAACTGCAGTACGAAAACCATGGTGGCATAGCACACAAAGAAAAGTACCCCCAAAGTCAAAAAGAGTTAATCTATAGGATTCCCATGACGTACGTGTTTGAAATGTTATATAAGCCAAACAGAACGCTGCACAAACGATAGAACAAGCGAACATACCGCTTCTTCATGATCCTTAACAGCAGCAGAGCACCTAGCAGCTCACAGTCGTTCATGCCAATGTGAAGCACGACTACACGAAGTTGACATTGTGGGAAATACAGAAATCAACTCTCACGTGAATTGCTGGGTGCCCTAGCCATCAAAGATAAGGGACAGTGATGTGTGCTTGCCCCTTCAGTTGCACTCCCCCACAAGAAAGAAGTGTTTCTGCGGGAAGCCATGGCGTAAGAGCAGGGATGAAAGAAAGAAGAATGCCGAATTGCATCATCCCGAAAAGCAGAAATTGAAAGCGACGAAAAGAAACATAAAATATAATTTACGCGATGAGAGAAAAAGAAAGTAATGAGTACTCGCAAAAAAAAGGTGAATAAACAGTTGTAATTCTAGTAGTGTAAATGGTGCATTTTTGTGTGTGGTGTTATTTTTGTTCAGAAGGCCTATCGTAATCAATAACCAAACAAGCTCAGCTTGAGCCCGTGAGTCGTGACATAGTATAACCGTTGATTAAAAAAAAACAACAACGTACGTTGAAATATCCCGCAAGGTGCCTTCTATTGCTGTATTAATATTTAAATGGTTTGTGCAATTTTGTTGCTGAGAACGTGCAAAAGATTTTTTTTACAGATACAACTTTGTTGTCAGCTAACAGTGTCATTGCTGTTGCGGCCGCCAAGGCTGCCAGTATTTCCTACAAAAAACGAAACCCACTGTAATCGTTGACAGCTTAAAAACGCAGGCAGCTTCGTGATTCGCTTCCTGACGTCCTTGTATGTTAATAACACAACACGGTAGGTCAAAGTGCGATCAGGGGTTTCGCGGTACTTCTACCCACGCGCTGCTCTTTTTATGCTGTCACTGACTTTGGAGACTGAAACAGCCTAAATAAATGGAAGGCGTTACTAATTCCTAAAAAAAGGTATAAAAAAGCTTCTTTGCTTCATTCATGTTCTGTTGCATTGCATTTCTTACATGGTCGCTTCCAATGAAATTTTAAAAAAAATGTACTGATGGCCAATATCACGAGCCCATAAATATTGCTGATGCAATACTCCTAGCGCCTTTTCCGCAGCATCGATTCTAGATTTAGATCAAAAGCAGACTCAGTTTCGACACAGCCTCTTACCGAGATTGGAGGAGTCATTACTCACCTTACTCAACACGCTGAAGCATTTTTTATCTCCCGCCATTTTGTGAAGCCTTTAGGTTAAATCAAAAGGAGCCAGCTACTTACAAAGCTGTTAATACTGCAGTTTATTACTCGCAGAAAATTCTCTCTGGAATTACTAATAAACAAGGGGAATCCCCCAGAACGGGCGTGCTTTGCAAAATACGGCAGCTTGTTTGTACCTTATCTCCCTGTTTAACACACGGATCATGTGGACGCAGATTTCGACACTAACCTTTCAAAAGAACTATCAGCGACGCCGTTCTCTGATCGAGAAACGAAACGGTCAATAAGGTTTAAACGCACAAAAAAAAAAAAAGGAAACTTTTTTGTGCTACGTCTGGTCTGTTTATGTTGTTTCTCTTTGCATTGAATGTGGTCGGTATTTGGCAGAGCAAGTTGTAGACAAATATTAATAATATTAATAAATCTTTATTTTGCCAACAGTTTACAGCTGGAAAGTGAAAAAAAAGCTGTAACACAGCTTGGTCCCGAGCCACCTAAGTAGCAGTTGAAACGCGGGCGGCAAAATTATTTACATATGATCAAGAAATAATTGAAAACACGAAGAGATCCTTTAAACGAGAGAAAAATTAACTAGTGTCTTTATATAGTGCATATTCAATTTGAACAAACTAGAGCATTAACAAACAAAACATGTAATAAAAACAACTTCAACCTCCCAGCAATTAACACTTTGCTTTTATTCGTTTTGGTTTAAGATGAGTATATCAACACTTCGCTTCTATTAGGTTTGGTTTGAGATGAGTACGATTAATTCTCGTAAGCTGCTCACCGACACATTGTTAAGTTCTATATGTTCCCCTCCCCACTGAATTGATTCAGTGTAGTTGGAAGGGTGTATGATGTAGTGTATTGTCCGTAATTACTTCTAAAAAATGGTACTTGCCATGGTTCTACAGTTCGCGTTGGATACGCATATACCTTTTTTGTTAGGTATGCTAAGTCTTCAAGATGATGTTGAGATTAATTTTTTTTCTATCATATATTTAGAACATAAACGATATTTGTATAAATCAAAAAGTTTAATTACTCTAAGTTGATTGAAAACAATGTACATTGGATAATCCAGAGTAACATGAGAAATGCTTCTTAATATCTTTTGAAGATTGGTAGATGTAGTGGTTCCCCATATAAAATGGCGATAATTTATATCCAAGTAAAATAATGAATTGTATACTAATAAATTTGTTTTAAGAGGCAAGATGTTTTATGACGATAAATAATACCAACGGTGCTTGATCATTTTGATACGATGAAATTAATATGATAGTCCTATGACATGTTTTCCTGAAAAAAAAATACCTAAAGTTTTAAATGTGGTACAATTTCAATCTTCGAAGAATTAAAACAAATATCTTTGGTAATGTAGACATGTTTATTTCTTGGTCAAAATAAGACTATTTTTGTCGTATTGGCATTTATTTTTAGAGCATTACATTTACTCGAACAATCAAGTTTTTGTAATAATTTATTGGTGTAACGTATATAGCTCTGTGGCGTTTTCTCCAGAAAAAAAAATGAACTAACATCATCAGCGTAGATTACATTCTTTTTTGTTGAACTTGCGTTTACCATGTTGTTTATATAGATTTTTAATAATAAAGGCCCAAAAATACTTCCTTGGGGAACGCCGGACTTAATCGGTTTTATATCAGATGACTGACCATCTATGTCTATCTATTGTCTGCGGGATGACAATTAGGAATTTAAAACATGTCACACTTGGCCACAAAGTCTATATTTATTTACTTTCATAATTAGCAAATTATAATCCAGGTAGTTAAGTGCTTTAGGGAAGTCTACGTATAAACCGAGAGTAAGCTTTTATAATAAAAATGTTTAAGGATATGTTCTTGTCGGGCTAAAAGCGCGAGTTCGGTAAAGCGATGTTTACAGAAATCATATTTACATGAACCTATTAGGTTGTTTTTATCCACAAATGTTTCCATTCTAAGGAGTATATTTTTTTCTAGACACTTAAAAAATACTGAGAGGGTTGAAACGGGTCGGTAATTACCTAGGTCATTTTTATCACCATTTTTATCTATGCTTTTATATACTTTTGTATATACTTTTACTTTAGCTAATTGCATTCGACTGGGAAATACTCCGGCTAGCAAGCATATATTAAATATGTGCGTTAAGCAAGAGAAATAAGATCAATAACATGCTTAACCGGCGTGATCTGTAATCCATCGGAGTCACAACTTTTACTATTTTTAAGCGCATTAACGACATATATGATATCTGGATCAATGATAGGCGTAAGAAACAGTGGTAAATCCTTTTGAATATTTATATACTTGCACGCATCTGACTCGGGACTTTCTTTAACGAGGTTAACAAAATATTTTTTTTTATTTATAAATACTAAATACTAAATACTATTAAATGCATTCGCCAATGCTCGACCTTATAACTCCTGGCCATATTTGTTTACATTCTCTATTTGTTTCGGCGCACATAAACGACCCAAGACAGAATTTAGTTTTTTTCATGCAACGTCGACTTAGTTACTACACCTTATAAAACACTTTGAAAAAACACTTCTTTTGCATTTCAAAGTTCCTTGTTTAGTTGGTTTCAATACGGTGTCGATACAGCTCAAGCGTAAATATACCACTGCACCGTCGTTTCCGACTTTTAGTGCCTACTCTCTTAAAAATACCTGTGCGTCTTCTTACCCGCAAAACACTCAAAGAGCCAAGATCTGCGATCTACAAAATCATCCCAGCGAATGATGAGGCCGAACATCCGTCTAGGACTTGAAAAAGTAAGTGTGCGCTGTGGAATTATGCAATGCAAGCATGACGCTTTGCATTGCGTAATTCTACAGGACAAACTTCATTTTTAGGTCTATAAAAGGTGAACTCCATGGAACGAATTATGTGACGAATAACTGGCGAACGCCGCCCGATGGCACGCTCGCTTTGCGCACGACGTAGCAGCCACTGTGTTGATTCCACGCGCAGAGCAAAAGCCGCCGGGCAAAATTCGTCGGTTATTCGCAGCATATTCGTCCTATGGAGTTCAGCCTTAAGGAAATATTCCGCCTCATCATTTGCTGAGATGATTTAGTAGATCGCAAACATTGGCTCTTTTAGTGTTTTGTGGGAAAGTAGACGCGCAGGCATGTTTTAGAGTGTAGTACCACTGACACGAATATCTAATTTTATTTTTGTCCGCCAATAAAAATTAGATATAATGCCCACAAAAGCTGTAACAATAATCGCCATTGAACCTAAGTATCCTGGGTACAGTCACCACCTCTGTATGTTCTGATATGGAGGAGCTGGCTGCATGCTAGCGATCATGTATCAACGCAGTGCGATGCACGTTAACAGCTGCAGGATTAGAAGCAGTCCAACACTGGCCTAATTTCCCATCTTCAACCGAAACACCAGACGACCGATTGGGCGGGCTTACTTAATGCTGTCTAAACAAACACGCAACAGAATGTTTTACAGGTTCGTAAGCATGTTTAAATTTGAAGCAATAAAAGCAAAGCTGTATGTTCAGACAGGGTCAAGATTGCAGCATGTTCCTTAATAAAGATTCCGAGGCGTTACTGAACTAATCATTCGCCGAGCTCCGCGTTAAGTTCATGCGGTTCAGTGTTTATATTTAATATATTCTCTCGTACCTTCCTTACGATTAGTATTAAGTAGGGCAATCTTTGAACCACCGCAATCGGGTCATTTCTCCTGCATGATGCACCATTAAAGGGACATGACGTAATGTTGCACTCAATCTTCATGCTGCGGTCACATTGATGACATATCGTACAAAAGTCAGTCGGCCCGCACCGTCTGAGGCGGGTTTCTTCTTCGTATGACAGTCTTGTTACGTTAGTAAAAAAACATAAGCTGTTTTTAAGCATGTTCAAAGCATACATTCATTATGAAAGAAACGTGCTAACGGGCTTCGAGCATTCTTGAGACCTGTATGCAGATAACCCTGTCCTCATGTCTGCACCAAACGCCGTATTTTTTGTTTAATCTTCGAGCAGTGGTACGGCGGATTTACGGACCCATATCGATACGTGGACGCTGGACTCCACCCAGCGATTATGTGATTAACAACTCCCGAACTTCGCCTAGAGGCGCGAAGTTTGTCGGCCAGGTGAGATCTCCGTGAATCATGTGTGTGTTTTCCGCACAAATGGTCGAAGTCTGACGGAGAGTGACGATGTTTACATTTATGTGACAACATTAACCAGAAACAGCTGCACGCAAAAAAAAAAAAATCTATATCGATATATATATAATTTAAGTGGTTTATATTTTTGGAGATGTATATTCCACCACTTGTTTTTCTCTTCGATTTTGCATTCCCTTTTTTGTGCCCTGTCTCGGGTTAATGTGCATATGGTAAACTCCTGCAAACTAGCCTGCATTTCAACAATAATTTCAATTTTTTTAAAGCTTTGTTTACGTTCTTGTCCGGATCAGACAGTCGGAAAGCACTTACAAGGTGTTTGTCGGATGTCTCCTGGCTCTCCCGGTGCAAGCTGGTCAACACAACTCTAGCGGCATTTTAACGAGAAGACAGGATTTGACTAATTCCTACAAGCATCATAGCAATGCCTGGAATATTTTGACTTTTTTACCCTATTTTGTTGACTTAAAAAGTACTGCTTAGTCAAGCTCTACTGTGAAATTTATATGTTCTAGAGCACATTGCCTCGATAAAAGGTGGGCTAAATTTGCACAATAAATATTTCTATACAACTAATTTATGGACCTCAATCTTTCCCAAGAACACTCTTTTTTCATTCCCATTCACATCATATTTCTTCGCTTAGCACAAGTCCGCTTCTCCTTTTCCTTTCGTTCAGGATTGCGAGGTACCGCGTTCTGTCTTATTATCATTTCTTTTTTTCCGAATTATACTTCTATATTTTTGCCTTCACAAAAGCTATAAGAGGATAGGAAAAACACATAACACTATAAAACCACGCTGATCAGCCATCGCTGGCCACCAGAGGCCGTCAAGTTGTTTGAGACGTGCCCACGTCATCATAACCTATCTTATGTACAAAGACGATCGGTAGCATCTTTATCACTGGCTTAGGAAGACGTTTCAGAAGGTTCTTCCTTATTGAAAACTGCATAATGGTTGCAAGAGGAACCACAAGCTACACCTCCGAGAAGCCTGCTTTTTGTTGAACATCGGAGCCGGCCACACAATGGCTTTTTTCCATTGCACAGCTCTTGGAGGAGGACACAGTCTGCCCATTGGGAACCTGGGAGGAACACTTACGGGGGAAAACAGGGCTCTGTCCAGACAGGGCGATCAATTACAATGACAAAAACACGAGGTTTCCGCCAATGACCAGTCACACCCGGTTTGACAAAGGATACGACCGAAGACGAAGTTTGCTTCACTGGAAGTTTGCGTCTGCATTGTGTCACATGGCTGGACAAAAAACTTCTTAATACGCGTCCTTTCTAGTGGCTTTGGAGGCTGGAGTAAAATAAAAACAGACTTTGGTCGCATATGGTGTGGGGGCCATAAAAAGGCAGTCATAAAGCCTTCCAAATTACTAGAAAAAATAAAAAATAAAAAAAAAACGTTAATTTCCAATGCTAAGGTACCCGCTTTATCGGTGTTCTCGGTTTTTCAAAGATTGACACCATATTTGATTGTGAATTGTTCACTGCGCATTGTCAAACCGAGCTCTCAGATATTGTCTGCCGAGATAGACTATCCAGAAAAATGCGCGTCGTGAAAACTCTTTGGCAGGTGCGCTATACTATGTTTAATATACTTCGTTTGACCTTAAATGCATTGCCCAGTAAACTTTGTATTTCCGAAAACAATTTAATTATATTGTCATATTTCTTAGGAGTATCACGCGCACAATATCCGAATTTTTAATCCTCTGCCGTACGAGTAATTTACTTTTAAACAAAACCCAACTGCTCGGATTGCGCCCACAAAACACAAAGCGTTCTCGTTGGCAACACGGAAGCTCTGACGTAACATCATGCAAAGAGAGCCGCGACAGCTCTTGACAGTCTGTCTCAGTAAAATAACTTCGTTCTAAGAAAGACAAGATTTACGATATTGAGGGAAGCTCAATTCTCCGATGATGATCTTTGTACGCACCATCAATAATGTTGATCGAAACCGGGAATAACGCAACGCCCGCGACTCTGACGTTACCATGCCTGATGTGACGTCACGAGACGCGCAGCCGTTCACACTTGCGAAATTTGGCATGAAGTTTCGTATTGATGTTCATAATTGATTTAACGCATATTGGGGCGTCTTTTAATAAACCAAATATCGCATATGACTATATTTATGCCCTCTCCATGTGATCTGCGCAAAAAAAGAAAGTGTAACTTGCAGAGATCATCCGACAATCTCTTTAAGTCCGGACAGGGCCGACGTTACGAGCTGATGAGGTCAAGCAGACAGCGTCCAAAGCGCACCATCATGGTGTTGGTCACCTTTCTTTGTTCATTTTCTGCCATTTCCGAAGCAATGATAAACAGACAAGGCCGAGTGACTTTCGCTTTTGACGCTTCTTTCATTGGTCACATTACCTCGTAGCGTCTTCTGCGTGTAAACTTAAGCTGAATCCATAGAGGTATTACAATAAACTCTAGAGGCTCAGCTGGCGCTAGTGTCTACGGGGCTTCTGGTTGCAAATTGAAGCAGACAGCATCCAGTCTACTTTTCCAGTCTTCCTGTGTATTAATACGAAAAAAAGTACGTGATTTTTAACTCTTCGCCGGGGAATAATAAATAAAATCAGCGTAGTTTCCTTACTTGTAACAGGTACCATGTAGCTTTATTCACATGATAAGTGTGTAAGTGTTTTGGCTAATGTTTTCTTTTATTAATGAACGATGTTTAAGTAAGCAAAAAGTAAGACCCAAGTTTATGTTTTACAGCATGATATGGCAATACAAGCTATCAATTCAAGCAAAAAGAACAATCGAAACGTGCATAGGGTCTATTCAAGCTGTAATAGCATTCAGATTTGATTATTCATCCTCAGTTTGTTACTAATCGCTCACGTCTTCTTCGTTCCATAACTCCATGCTTCGTTCTTGTCGTTTGTTTGGATTGATTTGGCGTATACTAGCATCCTTTTGGTGTTTTGTCAAGCTAATTCACTGTGCGTGCTTCATGTCATTAACTGTGTGCGTAAATACGTGCCCTATGAAAGCAGTCTGTAACGTCAACACGTATTATACATGTGATTTCTTCTATTTTAGCGCGGTGTTCGACGTCATGAATTCTAAAAAAAAGGTTTTAATTGAGATATGTTTTTGTACATCGGATTGTAATACTTTCCAAACTTTTTATTCTCTCACAACACTAAGCAATATTTGGTCTTATAATCGAGCGCCAAGTGAAAACGCATTTGCGTTTTCCCATAGGAATGCATTACCGAAAGTTAAATTGAGACTGGTTGCTGTCTTCTTCAAAATGCAACAGCACACTAGCGACACCTGAGTCTCTAGCGCTTATTGTAATAACTCTATGGCTGAAACAAAGTACAGCGTGTACAAATAATAATAATAATAATAATGTGTCTTATTTTCCGTCAAAAAGTGTATGACAGAAGGAGACCGAGAAGAAAAGCTGCGTGATGCAGCTTGACGAGCCCTCGGCCCCACAACCTTATATTTGGAAGCAGTGGCACAAAACATAAAACAAAAAGACAAACATTTACGCGGAAGAATATTCACAAAAAAAAAAGAACACAGACAGGCAAAACACAGTTCAATACAACAAAGTAAGGCAATACATTAGGAGTAATTAGAAAAAAATATATATTGGAATGTCATTTTTTTAATCGTCACATCGCAGACAAACATGTTCGGTCTCCCATAGCCGCAAATAAAGTTTAGGGCACACCTAGCTCTATGGTATTCGCACCTCTCCGATTCACATTAAGCAGGACCATAACCTACGACATCATTCGATGCAGCCAATCAAGCAGAGCAAAATGTGCATCGTCACGATGCTCATCGTTTTTGCGCGTTGGCGACTACCGGCTAAACCAATCCCGCTTAAAAAAGTCCAGGATCGCTGCGAATTTCCTATACGTGATTGGTGTAGCCGTAATTCGAAACGCACACAGACTACGAACGCCATTGTGGCGTATTCTTTTGGCGCTGTTTGAGTTTCGCCAACGGATCGCTGCCTTGGCATGAGGTCGGACTTGATGTGAGACTCTGTATGGTACTCGGGGGTACTAACTTCTTGCCTCCCATTGTGTCCAGCGTATACATTCGGCGCCAGGAGAACCGATATACTTCACGTGATAGTTGACCGCTTTTCTTATGGAATTCCATTCTGTACAGGGTGATTTGATCGAGATATGTTAATGCAGCTTTAATGTTTTTTTCCGGTGAGCTGACAGGTAGAGAGATCTCATGTCTTATACAGAAGTTAGAGCGGACCAGGAAAAGACAAAAATAGGGCGAGATGAAACTATGTGTAGTTAAAAAAAGGATTGAGGAGAGAAACAATAGTGGACGAATAAACCGGTACATTGCACTAAACGAAAGGGTGACTTTCGCATAATCATGGAGTGCCACGAAGCTATTGGCGAGGAGATCGGACCTTAGGGGGCGCTTTGTACGGCTTGTTCTCTAGATAACTCGCTGTTGACCAAACATGAGACGCGTAGATTGGCTTCTTTGCGTCATATTTGTCGGTCGAACGCAGGGCACTGATTGTATACGACAGCTGCGTCAGCGATCGGCTCGCTCTGGTCTTCAATTTGTGCTTCACTGTTAAAACCAAAGCCCGAGTCTAACCCAGCATTCGGTTACGTTAGCCGAGCACTGCGCTAGAAACACGAGCCAATGATGCACGTTGTTGTTGTTGTCCACGTGGGCTTAGTTTACTAATTCGCCTCTAGGGGAGCGACGATCCCATCCCCTCCGAAACAGGCCCGGGCCTGCAGCCTTCTCCGTGGTCCACCTCAAGGTGAAGTGAAGCCGTCGCTGCTAAGAACGGGGAGTTCGATCGAAGGCGGACCTACCAGACATTAAGTGGCGGGGTCAAATATGCAAAGAGCTAGGAGTGGCTACCTCCGCGACGACGCCGGGCCGCGCCAGCGGAGGACGGCCATCGACGCCCCGCGTCACGTTCCATGTGCACTGCGAACGACTTTGACGCGGAGTGTGTATTCGCGAGCGACGTGGCAGGGAGACCCCAGGCTGAGTGAGAACGCGTATTGACCGCTCCGCCGACGAACGGCCGAATGGAAAAATGGGAGCTCAATGCAGTTCGACATCGCTCGGAATGATTGTTCGTTTGTTTGTGCAATGAATTCTTCCACTGCCGTTTTTGTTTTTGTTTCGTTTTAAGACTGTTTGTGTGGTTGCCATGAAACTACTGGCTGCCTTTCGTTCTGTTTTAGTTGACACAAAAATCAAAGTTTGAAGGCTTAGACAGCAGGGAGTTAGTCTATCTCGAAATGTCGTCTAGTATTTCCGTTGTAAATCGGTCACGTAGGCGATGCACGTTCAGGGAAGCGACGCGAGAGCTGTCGGAAGAAAACTATTCTTGGAATTCAGCCAGGAACAAATATAGAAATATTTAGGTTGATGCAAAATTTGTGGATCGTGCGAACTCTAAACCAGACCTCCCCCCTCCCCTGCCTCTTCGCTAATCCCTGTGATTTTGTTTTTAAATTAACGTTCTTTATTTTGTTTTCATTCACCTAAATTTATGGTTTCTAATTTGGATATTTCCGTTTGGGGCCATTTTGTTCTTAACGTTTCTCGAGTCATTGGAGGCAACGACACTCTTGCATAAAAAGCATATGACAAATAAAGCTGTAAAAAAGGGGAAAATAATGTGCTGCCCAGGGACTCAAACCGAAAAATATAACGTTTTGGTTACGGTTACGGTTAGCGTTTCCTGTTGATATCGGTTTCGTTTCAGTTTCTTACGGTTTCGGTTACCGATTACACATTCCTAAGAAACGTTCTTTTTTTTTTTTTTTCTCCAATAATTTTCTTTTAATATTGAAACGCTAAACAGTCGTTTTGTAACAAACGTTATAAAGTAGTCCCAGATATCCAACAACGGGACATTCGCTATAACGAGAACTCAAAAACGTCTTAGTACTTCTAATTGGTCAAAAGTTGCACACATTTCTAGCTCCAATACTTGTTCACTACATCTATTTGCATTATATAGTTTGATATCCAAGCACACATGTTACCTCCGCTACTTGGGGATCATCGCAATGTATATATTAATAATAAAAATAAACATCGGTACATTGTTGTTCGGCAACGTTTGTAAACAACCATCAGAAAGTTCCCACAGGGTGCTAGAAGAACCATTCGCACCTTCTCGTCACAATTGTATGTTGCAACCTAAGATATGTAGAAGAGGCTTCGCCCATATTGAAAGAAGAAGCAGAACTATACCCTTCCTCTAGTAAAATACTGCTAAGTGGAATAAAGTGATAAAATTGAGAGCTGGGCAAGTTGGCGAAAGTAAAACATAATGTAAATGCAATAGCGCAAAACAAGAAAGACTAAGGAGAAGAACGAACAAGACAAACATCTGTAAAACTAGGTCCTGGTTTGTTCGTTCCTTTCCCTATATCTTCGTTGTTGTACGCTGTTACACCTACCTCATGTTTTCTATTTTCAAGCCAATCCATGTGGTTATAGAAGCCCGGGTTTCTCGCTGCCCGATTTCGTGAGGCTAGAAAAATTGCGCCTTTACATACTAGCGCCATTTTTCTCCATGGTTGGGAGGCGGAGCTTTCCTAAGAGATATATTGCAACTGGGGATGTCACGAACTTTCGTCGAGCCGGATTTTTATGTTGAACCTCAAGGTTTGACTTTCATTTTCCGCCAGCTCTGCATGATGGTCAGTTTTACTCGTTTCTTCATACTGGCTAGTGCAAGTCAGGAAGAACCGTAGTTTTGAAAGAAACGAGTTGGATGCACATTTTAGAATTCTAGCTTATTCGTTAATACCCTGAAGGGGACACGTACTGAATACATGTAGCGCTTGTAGGAGTGTGGCTGATTTATAAATGTAGACTTTTCATTATAAGCTCAATCCCTGATTGCAATCAAGTATTCTTAATCCCAAATTTAGATTCAACTGAAATGTGTTACCAGATGCACCACTCGCTTACGGTAACTCTGTAAAGTGGCCACGACATTTCAAGACCCTCCTCCGGGACATTCTTGAGAAAAACGAATATTTATATTTCGGTTAATATCAGTTAATATCGGATACAGGTAAATTATTTATGGTTACGATTACGGTTACGATTTTCATCAATATCAAATAACGGTTTCGTTCCGGTTATGGTTTCTGAACAAATTTCGTTCCTAAACGGTTTCCGGTTTCGGTTACCGTTACGAATTGAGTCCCTGGTGCTGCCTTCTAAGCGCTGTTCCGATCCTTTCTTGGAAGGGTCCCGGTGTCCTTTGATTTTTCTCGCGAGAATTGAGCGTTGCGTTGTTTGTTTCGATTTTGTATTATACCTACTCACGGGAATGAGACAGTGCATTCGCATTCTAACCCCTGGACCACCGAAAGAGCCTGGGGCTTCCACGAACAAGGAGCTAAAGGGGAGGAAATAATGAGCAATAGACCCGGTTATTTGAGAGGGAGAGAGACAAGGTGACAACGGCAGGGTGTAAGATAATTTGTGCCGCCTCCAGCGCGGGCTTCCTACCTTCGGCAGCGCTTTGGCACCTCGTGCACCTCGAGGGAAATCCAAAGACACACCCTGCAGTTCTCATTCCGTCATCTACTATTTCGCGAACCCAACATGCCGCTCGCCCTCTTGCGGACAAACGAAGAACCAGAGGAGAGGGGACGGTGGGGGAAATGGTGGCAGGAACTCTCGGCCCTAGCACTGATGTCGCATGGCTCTGATCTGCGTGAGCGTGCATCATGCAGTTTTAACGGAAAATGCGAGTGCGTTAATATGAAATATTTGTGTTCCATTCTCCGCAACTTTTAACGATCAAATTGCTCGTTTTCTTTACGCACGTCAACATTTCGGTCACCTGTGATATGATGCTGCCCCGACCGCATTTCAGGACACTGACCAGCGTCACCGAGCAGGCGCATGGGTAATCCTCAATAACTTACCCCCATTTCTTCCGCCATATTTTGATAGCAAGCGGTCTGCCCCTTGCGCAGGAGTTGTGGTGACGTCATAAAGATGCCGAGTTTTTATTGGGTCTGATTGGAAGGATTGTGGGTAGACCACAATGCTAAATAGCTTGAGGTCTACCAATTTTTTTGTTTTTTTGTTTCAATCAGTAAATAAGTGCTCGGCGTTTTGACATCATTGCAACCCCTTTGCAAGAAGCAGACAAATTTGTACTCCGCATTGGGACTGCCCAACCATCATCCATAGGGCGTTGGAGTAGCGAAAAGACGTGCAGCAATGATGGGGTGTACGAGTGATTGTCGGAACTGATTTAGACGCCTTCGCGCACTGGCACGGAAACTCTTCCAGCCAGCCATGATGGAATAGAGAACAAAACAGCTTAAAATTAAAACCCTAGATATAATTTATTATTAGCAGACAACATAGCTTCTCAGGCACTGTGTAACGTAGAGACGCCACTTCTCGCATAATAAATTTGACAAAGTAGTTTGTCAAACATTTTTTTTTGTTTTGCTTGTGGTGCTCAATTTCTTAACTTTGAGGAAAGTGCGCCTTCACTAATATATAGTAACCTTTCCGCAGTAAGCTAGAAAATGCGAAAAAATAATTAGGATACTGATTGAGGACTTCAAGACATTGTTTGTCACGAACCTTAAATATTACATTCACCTAATATATGTTTAAATACATTTTGGCTGAACAAATGTGACTCGCATCGTATTATAGTAATTTAATTATTTAGTTTACAAAGTTTTAAATATGGGCCAATAATTTTTATCCCTCTATGTAAATAGGCTAGAGGAAGAGTTACATTTCAGCAGTGATTACTTTCGGTAGTAAAAATACAGGAATGGCGCCAGGTTTCGCCAATTCGGAATGATTGGTGCAATAAGAACCGATGTTAGCCCTCAGTCTTGAAAAAAATTCTTAGTCAAATTATCGCTCCACTGTTAAAATATAATATATAAAAATAACTAAAGATACTTTGCAAAACATTAGTAAAAAAGATTTTTTGTTTTCAGAATAATCTGACGTGATTTCTACTTAGCGGTTGCGCTTTACCGCTGGTTTAATCAACAGTGCTACCAGCGTAAATACAAATAGTATTGCAGATAGAGTGAGTAGGCAGGCGAGCTGGTTGATATTACACATTTTTTAGACGTTTTGTGTGTTGTCCCCTTTTTTGTCCGTCGTCTCCGGTTTTTCAAAAACGTGTAACAAATATTATCCCCAAAAGTCAGCCCTAACCAAGATACTTTTGAGAGTACCAGAAATAGTTAGACGTCCATAAACTAATTTTCCTGCAATAGGGATTAAAAGAACATGAGCAAATACAGGCCACTACATGCAAACACAATGGCCTAGGCACGGACAGGATCTGAGACGTTTGAATGGCTAGGTTTCACACCGTCGTGGTGTTTTTTTTCCCCTTTGAATAGGCCGCTAACCAGCGCCATCCCCCGTGTAGGCTGCTTCGCTACCGGCCGTGTATTTGGTGTGCGTTCGGTTCGGTCGCTTTCTCCTATTCTTTTTTAATCATAAAGATGTTCGCGAGCTTTCAACATTTAGTTATCTGACTTGGAAGCTGTCGGGCGTGCTAATTATTGCGACAGTGCCTGTGTTTGAAATTAGTCGCAATCACGCATTACAACAGTGCAGAATTAATGCTAAAAAATTGAAGATGCGGAGATGTCTGAAGAACATTCAGAAGGCAAGTAAACAGCGGAGTAGTCGGTAATGTGACAGTCGTGAGGGCGTCCGAAGATACCAGATGTTACCGACTTTATTTTCATGAGCTTGATATTTCGTAAGCGCTGCACAAACAATTCGCTTACACAAAGTGTTTTTTTTGTTTTTTGTTTGATCGGAGGAGGTATTGTTTTGTGCCCGACATCGTAGGATGATACCTTCGCTTCGTAATTTTTTGAAACTTTATTTTCTCGTGGCGAAAATTGTCATTTACATTCTCAGGTGCGTTTCTCAAGAAACACAGCCGACATTATCAACATTATTCATAAAAGGGCTGCCAGATGTTTCGTGAATAGTCAACAATCTGTTCTTAAACCAGTTTAGTTTAAGTAATCTTTTCGGGATTTCCACGACGATAATTTAGAACTGTCTTTAGGAGTTCTTCCACAAATGCACTTCGACACATTTTGCTCAAAAATTAAGAAATATATAAAACAGCTCGCCATTTGCGATACACCAAGCACTGTTCGACAGACGCGGTTGCCGTTCGCGTCAATGGATTTACCCAATTTCGGGTTGTCTATTGACCGCGTTCCCCGAAGAGACATTGCGAATAAAGGAAAGAACGAAAAAGCGGAGAGAAGTTGGCCCCTGAAGCGGCCAAAGCAGCTATCCCACGAGCGGGAGGTTTCGGCGCCATCATCAGTCTGTCTGATGCAAATGAACTCATTGGCCAATATTCACCCTAGTAAAGTATTTGATACGAGTTACTAACTAAAAATGCCCGCTTTTCACCTGTCGAAACTAGACCCTGATGTCCACCCGAAATAATGAGCAAAGTGCATGACCTGACCAGTATTTTGCTGACCGTCTAACCGTGTTTAGAAACATTATAATTTGTTGCACTTTAAGAAAGAAAGAAGTTACGGGTTAGAAGACACGAAAATCACCAGAGACCCAAACTAAAATCAAAAACGTCACTGCATATTTTTTGCGCTTGGTTGATTTAGAACGCCATAAGACACCGACACAAAAATGACAAGATCAGATATGGTGCGCCTTTGGTAAGTTTGATTTGCTTGTCGGCTGCTGGCGTCGGCTACGCTTCGACGTTCGGAGAAACGAAGTATAGACTACAATCAACATAATCATATGGAGAGATGCAGAGGGCGAGACGGAGTAACAGCAAATATTCGCAAGACTACTACATAATGAGTACGACATGGTGTGTCTTTCGAACGCCCGGCCTCAAGTACGTGCTTCATGCCTTCGACCGTGCTTTGGCCCGCGCGAGCTCAAGATGTACCAGACGCCGAAGCACTGCTCGAAGGTAGGAAGCTCGTACTGGAGGTGCGACAAATGAAAGCTCCTCTAAGCCATCCTTGCCTTGTTAGTGACTATACTTTTTATTTTTTAATTTCCGGATTTTCAGGTACATGTTTTCGTTTCATCAATGTCCACTGCAAGCTTCAAATCACAAGAATAAAAATACTACAAAACCTTTGGCACAATATTTTTGTAAAATTTTCAAAAGTTACACGTGGCAAAACAAGACCATATTTACGTGGAATCTCCTGTCTCCATCTCTGTCCATCTCCTTTTTGTCTTGGAGCTTTTGCTGTTAAACAGTTGTATATCAACCCCCCACGAAAAACAAGAAACTGAAAAAAAAAAACGGTGCGTATGTTATGTTTTTATTATTCGCCTTTGGTACTTGTCCGTTTAGCATTCGTTGTCTTTCTCGCTTTTCTTTCCTTGAGCTGATGTTTTTCATCGTCGCTAGGGACCTCTTTTTTTGGGGGGAGAAGCATATTTGTATCAAATGCACCTTCTTTCTTGGGGTAGGAGTGGCAAGAGAGAAAGAAACGAAAGGTACAAAAAAGACAAAGGGCGGTGCCCGACGGTTTATAAACGCCGCTGCATCGGTTATAACTAGGGTTCGGCCTTTTCGAAGTTTATCTTTCTTCAAATTTGAGGGTATTTTTCGGAGTTCATTTTCGCTCTAAATTCAGGGTTTATTTGAGCTTATTTTCGTTAAATTCACAATCCTCCGAAATCCGGTGTTTAAAGTTGCTATGTTCCAGTTTTTTTTTTTTTTTTTTTTTTTTCGCATTTCGATTTAAATTATTTCTTCGAACATAAAGGTGTTCTAAATTAAAAAAAAAAAAACTTATTAGTATTGAAATATATTTCTGCAGATGCATTTGACATTGATGCCCTTGCAATCGGCAGTAGTAACTGCCCCACGAAAAAAAATTGCATACAATTGTTGCTTCAATGAGCGTTGGTGCTTTGAAATAGCCAAACTCATTGGTCGTAATCTTCGGACAGCATAAACGCTTCAGCTGCCCTCCCTCTCTAATGAAAACTACAGGTTCATGTCTTTCACTGTTATAAGAACAAAATCCTTTCACAATCTAAGAACCACAACACGTCTAAACTGGAAACCATGACAGTGCATTTGTTTGTCGTCCAGAGGAATATGACTGGTTGTACTGAACGAACCCTACCGAGACAAACTGGACGCACCCTTTCCTCTATAGTCCTAGACTAAAAAAAAGATGGAAAAAAAAACAAAGAAATGTAGCCCTTTCCTAGGATTACTAAATTTGTACTCGAACAAAATTTATTAGAAAACGAATTTCTCGTATTTTTTACTTGTACTTCGAAATTCGGAGTTTTTCGTTAAAATTCGAATCGACTAAACTTTTATTGGTTAGTGTTTTTCGTAGTTTTTGGATTTTATCCGAAAGAACGGAATTCTAATGATAACTAGGATTTCATATTTTTGGAGTTTATTTCTCGTAAAATAAGCTTGAGGGTGTTTTTTTTTTTAATTCGGGGTAAATAAGATTTTATTTTTGTTAGATTTCAAACTATCTGAGAGTAGAAATTTATTTTACTGTCTTCCATATTTTTAAAAATTCCAAAATAATATATATCATGTTTGGGTACCATAACTCGTTGTCCTGAGGGAACCTTGACGACCTGAAAGGTAGACCCCTTCTGTGAGTAGTTCTATATCTCAAAGGAAACTGATGTTGCATCTCCTCAGGACTACCGACCTAATGTTCATGTGAACTTTTTTGTAAAACATCGTCTTTTTTGCTTTTTTTTTTTTGTCGTTGTGATCTCGAAATGTGGAGTCTTCAGATAAATTAGAAGTGAATTTAAATTTGCCGCCGAGTGTCTTACGGATTATTTCTTGAATTTATCCAAAAATACAGAATCCTAGTTGTAACTATAAGGCATGCAGGTGGTTGTCATGTTTTGACCTCCGTTCGCTAGAGCATTCAGTTTTTGTATATTGTACGCCACTGTTTCGGCACCAAAGGCCCAACCGCATGTTCGCGTCTTTAGATCCGCAAATACTTGAGCTAAATTTCAGCTGTTCAGAATTGCACTGCTCGCGCTGCATGCATTGCAAACAAACTGTATAACAGAAACTTCCATTAAATTTGCTTGCAATGCATGCAGCGAATCGCGTTCAGACCTTTCCGTTGATTGCGTTCAGAGCAAATGACATGACAGCCACGACAGAGTCGTGAATGCAACCGTGATTCGTACGCCGGGGGACAAACAAAGCAAGTTGATCACAACCGATCGATCGCGGATGGAAAAGTCTACGGTCGCCCGAAAGTTTGATTTGTGGTTGCTTCTCGCAGCTACTCCCTGAAATGGTTTCTGCAAAGTTTCTCATGTACTCTCAACCCTCTAACCCTGACGTTTCTGTCGTTTCAGTTGTTTTGACTGCAGGCGTCTCAATTGTGGCATAAAACGAGTGATTTGTTCCCTGAATTTTCAATTGGCTTTTATAGTCATTACTTGTGTTGTTTGAACGTGTTCTATGTATTTGCTTCTGTTAAAATTTGTTGTACAATGTAGTTTCTTTTTCTTTTCAGAATGACTCTGCTCCATCGTATTAATATGCTTAATTGTGTAATTATCGAGAGAAGAGGGACCTCATCAATCTGAGTTTTAACCTTTTTTCCCCGCAACCTCCCCCATCGGATTGTTGGAAAATAAAGGTAATAATATGAAACTTTCGACGCGTTGAAAAAACGATGGGTTCAAGCATACGGTCACATAAAAAGGTGCTGTGTAGCGCTGTGTCGCAAATGCCAATCAAACAAACACTGTCAAACGTTTAGAAAAAAATATTCATTACGACTTGAATTGTAGCAATCTGAATTTGTATGCAATTAACACGCTTGAGGTGCTTTTGTGTAATGAGAAATGATTGGGTTTTCTTGACGCAAAAGCTGCTAAGGCCATGGAGCGTCAAATATTATTGTTTACTATAAGTGAAGTTGGAAGTTCATCAAATGGCAAGATATGTTTGGTCTCCAAAAGATAATAACCGAGACTATTCG